>VXBT01013992.1:0-82442 GCA_013400235.1 Oriolus oriolus
GGCCCGGCCCCGCCTGCCCCCGCGACTGCGGCTGCACCCAGGAGGGCGTCGTGGACTGCGGCGGCATCGACCTCAAGGAGTTCCCGCTGCTGCTGCCCGAGCTGACCAACCACCTCTCTCTGCAGGTAAGGGCATCTCTCGCCTCCGTGCCCTCATCCCTCCCCTGAACCCCGTGCCATCCCTCAGCCCCTCCTCGGCTCCCGCCGGGAGCAGTAGGTGCAGCAGGCCCGGCTCCTGAGCTCGACGAACGCGCCTGGTTATCGCCATCCTCTTCTTTCAGATCGAGGGAGGGGGAAAAGAGCCCCTCATGCTCTCACAGCTCCATGAGAAGAATTTTTGTCCGAACCAGCAATTTCTTGTTTCTCCTTTGGCCAACCCATATTTCTGGTGGAGGCCTTTCATTTCGAGATGTCTTTGAAGAAGATGGGTAGATGGCAGAGAATTTTTTGGGCAGCACAGCGTGTTAGTTCAGACACAGTGAGCCAGGCCAGAGGCAGGCCAGCCCGTGTCCCCCCGTGTCCCACCTCTCGCTGCAGCACACGGACTCAGCAGGGAGCAGGTGTGACGTGGCCATCGCCACCCATCACCCCGAGAGGCGCTGCCTGGTGCTGGGCTGTCTGCGGCCAGGACACTGATGTCATGCCTGCAGCAAATGGCCCCGCTCCACACACCTCATGTCTTCTCATGAAAAGGACACATAAGATGTGAGATTCCAGCTTCAGGAAGAACTGGGATGTCCTAGACTGTCACCATGTTTCCAGGCTCTGCTGTTAGTTAATTGATCCCTGTGACCAGCATTTGGGCAGGTGTCCTTTCCCTGCCAGTGCTCTGACACTTGAAGGGCCACAGCATGGCAGCCCTGTGGCCGTGCCTCCTCAGAGCAGTGGCAGTAGTTCAGGTTTTCAATGCCTGGCCCTTCACCGACTGCTTTTGCTTTATTGCTCCTGTCTGTCAATTCTGTCCAATGGATGAAATGCAGATTTTGTTTAGAGCTTTTCAGTTAGAAAAACTGTAATGTAAGCTGGCACCTTCCTCAGCAGATCTGTCCCAGGCATGTGCTAGCCATGGCTCCTGCCTCTACTGGCAAAAGAAAAGAAGCTTTTTGGAGCTGCAGCTGTCACTTTCTGTGCACTGGCCTGGCTTCCAGCACAATGGGTCCTTGACTGGTCCCCTGGATGCTAAAACTGGAAACTAGAACCACTCAATGGTCACAATGTTAGTCAGCATGTTAATGAAAATCTGATGGCAGTCACCCCTGACAGCACAACCAATGAAAATGAGTTTGATGCTCCCTGTCCATGACAAGTGGCTTTTAAAACAACTCATGAATAACAGAAGCCATCAACTTGGAAATCCACCATACCAAACTTGTAGCAAATGCCTTGCTGCAGCTACAAGGTTTGGCTGTGGCAGATGGATTGTGGGCCTTGCCAGCAATAATCACATTCTTTGTGTGCTATTGGTGCATAAGATGGATATTCCTGGAGATGAGCAGGAGTCAGTCCTTCAAATGCTGCTGGGTTTGGATGTTTTCAGTTTGAGATCTGAGTTTGGCTCATTACTGAGAGAAGTCTTGACAAGGATTTGACATGTTGGGTTCACTTCCAGATTTTATTGAAGTTCACAGTCTGGCTTTACTGGGATCCTTCTTGGATTACTTTGCTGATGATTAATACTCTCCATTTTCTTAGAATAATCAAATAGAAGAAATCTTTCCAGAAGAGCTTGCTCGTCTTTATAGACTGGAAACTCTCAATTTGCAGAACAACAGGCTGACTTCAAAAGGTGAGCCACGGGGTGGACAGAGCTTGTGCCTCCAGAACACCAGCTTGTGCAAAGAGGCCAGTGACAGCTGATAAGGAAAGCCAGGGTGATGGATTGCCTTGGTTGGAGTGGTTTGCTGTGAGCCTCACTCCTCTGGCCATCACACAGATCCTGGAGACACTTTATCATCCGAAACACAATACTCAGTGTAGAAGAATGCAGCCCTGCTGAACCAGTGGAGGAGACCTGGCAGCAGCTCGTGTACTGTGGTGTGAGATCTCCTCATCCAGGAAACTCCCTCTGGTCCCACAGGCACTTCCGTGCAATGCACTTGGGAACCAGAAACATCCACATGCTGAATGATTAAAGAATGAATGACCTTGTTTAGCTCAGTCTAGTCAGTCAGGGTAGTTTGGTCCAGTTTGTCCTTGTCAAATTTGGTATGAATTTATATACATATTGCATGTAAGGACATTTCTACCATTCTCAAACCATTTTGATTTTTGTAGGCATGTTTTGCTAGCTCAGTCTTATGCTTATTAGAGAAACTTGACAAGGGGTGAGTGAGGAAAGCAAAAGAAACGGAGGAATTGGAGTAAACAGTAAGAGAGGAGGATATGGGATGCAAAAGAAGTAATTATTATTAATTTATGTGTCACCCAGTTGATCTGAATGCTCTTTTTGTCCTCGTTGCAATGATAGGGAGAAAACTTTATTGAGAGTGTGGGCATATTATACATGGGCCTCAAGGCACAGCACTCTTACACAGCACAGGGAAAGCTGTGCTTAATATATCTAGCCTTTGACATTATTACCTTTGGGCCTTCATGTTTCTTTCACAAGCCTCAGTGCAGCCCTGAGTTTCCAATGTGTTTTGACATGGGAAATAGCTTCACCTTGACTCATGGTTATCTAAGTGCCAGGTGAAAGTGTTACTTGCAGGCTTTCCATTGTGACAGCAATTGTGCTTGTGTGATCAGCTGGATGTGGAGTGACTCAGCTGAAAACTAATCATTACTGGGGGAGGATAAGCCCTGAGCTGGATCAGCTCTCTGAGCTAGTTACTGTTTGTATATCTGTATTGTGGGGGAGCAAAACAAGAGAAGGGTTGTGACATGCAGATACTGGGGTTATTTTGGCAATATAGTCATAAATGAGGTTGATCTGATCATTAAGCAACCTCAGATTATGTCCTTGCAAGAAAAAAGATTTGCAGAATCATAAGCAAATTACAGGAGAAGGTTCTCAGATAGTGTGGTTGCTGCAAGCTCTGATAATCAGCCATGGGGCAAATCTGCACAGCTCTGTACCTGACCCCTGCCAGTGGGCTTGGCCACAAGCCTCGTGTGCTCAGGATTTTAAATCGTCCTCTATTGTTCTTAACAGTGTGTATTGTCTGATTTGGTTTATGGGTTTGGGTTTTTTTCCCATGAAAAAAAGAGAGACAACAAAAGGTCTGAATCAGATTGTTTCAGTGGCATTAAAAAGTATTTCAATCTCACATGAAAGACACTGAGAGGGAAAGCTGCCCTCTGGTATTTTCACTCAGAAAGGCAGTAAGGTGCTGAATGTCACTGATTTGTTACTCCTGTTTTTAAGGGTTGCCAGAGGAAGCATTTGAGCATCTGGAAAACCTGAATTACCTTTACCTGGCAAACAATAAGGTAAGAGGCTCTGAAGCCTTTCAGAGCTCTTTTCTAATTGGGTTCTGAAAATCAAATGAGCAAGTTGTCAATTCTTTTAAAATATATGTACTACATAAGTAAAACTCTGCTAAGGTGGTATTCTAATGCAGGTTCATCTAAGGTCAAAACAGTGTATGAAGAGGTTAGAGGCTACACATGCAGGTATATTTTGAACACTTGTTTATTTGTGCACCTGGTGAATGGTTTCCCTTGTGTAGAGAGGTACAGAGAGCCCCTGCATGCATAAATTACCACTGTCTTCAGTAGGAAGGACTCAGGATCAGCTGCATGCAGATTTGGTTCCTGCCTGTATGTGGGGTAATGATGTGAAATGCTGCCTTATCAGATGAGTCTGGTTTAAAAATTTGTGAACAAACACATCCTAGTGCCTGTGTTTGAGCCATCAAGATCTGTAAAAAACTATCCAGTTTTCCCTGACTCCCATTCTTACTAGGTTTGATACGGGGAGGACACCCACACACAGTGAAACTGTGCCAGTCATTAATTTATTCTTTTAGCTGCAGTAGTTAGGAGCTGAATTTCTTCTTTTGATGGAGAAGATTCCGGGTGCTTTCCTATTAATGACCTAGGTTGGATGTCTTAACAGAAGCACATCTTTCCTGCCAAGGCTAGGAAATGAAATAGCTTCTCATATACCCTTGCATCTGGGTGGTTTCCATTATGGCTTTCTTTATCCCCAGTGATTGTCCACAAATATTTGCTACAAAAGAAACTGGGATCCACAGAAAAATGTAAGTTAAAACATCAGACAGAACTTCTTTGTCTACAAAAATCCTGCCCTTCCATCCCACCCTCTCTCTCTCTCTCTGAATGTCTGTATATATATTTTATTATCCTCTTAAAATCTGGGACCATTTGATGTTCTGATTAAATACATGTGGCCACATTCAGGTTTCAGGCAGGCCAAGACACATCCAGAATCACTCCATACATTTCTGTATGGAGTGATTGAGAATAGAACCCATTCCTTAGTACAGTAACATTGTGTTCTTTTCTCTCTTTCAAGCCCCATTTCCATGTAACAATCTTGGCAGTTAATAACTCCATAAAAAGGAACAAGCCAGACTGTGACTAATATTCCAGAACCTTGCACTCTGATTTTCCCTGTGTAACAAAACAAAGTGTTTGGTTTTTCTGGCTTTGCTGCAGAGAGAAAAGAATCCCAAAAGAAATTGCAAACATCAGCGAATGTCAGAAGTAGTTATAGTGAGAAGTTGTGGACCCGCAAAAATAACACATTTCTTTATAAATCACAAGCCAGGACAAACCAGATTGGCTTCAAACTGCATCTCCTCTGCAGCAGGAAACATTGTGGATCAAGTTACTGTGGTGTCTGGAGGAGAGCAGGGATTTGCTGGTAGTTTGCTCCTTGTTTTATGGATTATCTTAATGCTGCTTTATCTTCCATTGTGATCCCCTCAGATGTAGCAAAATCATCTTTCATTAAACTGGCATACTTGGTCAGAGAAAATAAATATAAGAGACTAAAAGCCTTCTGTGGCCTATGAGTAACAAGTATTTCAAGTAAAGAGCAGATGCTGTAGTTTCCTTTTTAATTTTTCACCCCACTCTCATGTTTTGTGTCTCTCATAGAGTGCACAGTAAACCTTGTTAATGAGAGAAATTTTTCCACCAAACTATAGGCCAGATCCTGAGCTGTCATTATTATTTACTATAAGCAGGTGATTTTGGTGGCAGAAAGTTTGCATTTCCCCATATCATGAAAGTGATGTGGGATTCAGCCCAATCCAGTACTTCTGTTTTTATCAAAGCTTCATCCAAGCAACAAATATGGTTTCAAAACTGGTAATGACTTTTGTATTAACATTCCGAATTCATTAGTTAACAGTGGAGAAACACTCTCTGCCACATGGAAAGGAAGGTGCAGAAGTAAGCTGAAAGAGAATTGCAGTTGGAGAAATGCAGATTGCTTCTTGTTAGACAATAAATTAGACAAAGCTATTCAAGTCAACTTTATTTTTGCTAACACTCAAAACAATCCAGCAGGAATCCTTCAAGCAGGTAATCAGTGAAGATCAGTCTCATGACCAAGTGCTGAAATGCCAAAGCAAAGTCGTGAGCAAGTGAAAACTCTTTTTGGATTAAATTTCTTTCTCTTTCCTCTTTTCTTGTGGTTCTGATATCTCTCATTTCACATGTCTGAGCCATGCCCTTTGCTTTGGATAAAAGTTATGACCTCATTGACTGGAGAAAAGCTTTAATGTACCACCGTGTATGAAAATGATTAAGTTTTGTTTCCTGTGTCTGAATTGTTAACATTATGTCATGGTAGAGACTTACTTCTTTCTGAGGCATTGTCAGACCTTCTTACTCAGAGATGAGCGCTTTTATCCAGTTCCCTGAAATCATATCTCCCAGATCAGGAGGTGAGAGATTACCACCAAAGCCAAGAGCAACTGCAGTAATATGCAGAATGCCTCATTCCAGTGCTCCCAAACCATCTGGAAATACTGACAGGAGTGTGATTTGTGGGAAAGATCTTTCTTGTGTTTGTGACCTTAAATGTTTAAGACAGGCTAAGGATGGAGGTTTTGGGACAGCCGAAAACGAACAGTAAATAATGTATTACTTTTTTTTTTTTTTTTAAAGAAGACTGTTTTATGAGTCCAGTAAATTGGAAGTTCATGGATGGAATTCATCAATGCACACTTGACATACCAGTAGAGAGGGGTGTAGGCACCCTTTAGATAAATACATAGCTTAAGGCTTAGGTTAAGTTTTTTTTAAGGCTTAGGCAGTTCTCCAATAAAGTGTCTCTTTTCACACAGTGTTCATATTTTAAATATTTTTGGTTTTACACTATTATTCATAACCAACTGCAGTTTTATGGTAATAAAAGTTTGAAAAATATGATTTCTCATCATGTGAGTCTTGCTGTGCTTTGTTGGCTGAAAGGACCAGGTTCTGTTTCACACAACAGGGCTGTGAGGAAGATTACAGATTCCAGGAACTTCAGGCTAGAAGGCAGATCTCTTCCATTGCCCCAGTTTCCCATCCTGATCTCAAAGATGACAAAGAATTCAGTTATCTCCCAGGCAAAGATCTCTCCAGAGCCCTTTGGAGTGCACATAAAACACTGAGTGGTCTTGTTAGTACTGCAGTGTAACCCTGTAACGAGGGTGGCTGCACCTGCCGACTGCAATTCGGTGTCTTCGTTACTTGAGGATCATCTATTACAGCCTTGTGTTAAAAATTAATTTCCTAAGGGTTTTATCTTGATGCATAAGGCTTCTGGGTTTGTGCTTCCCAGAAAACTGTCCTCCATCCAGCCTGGATTGTAACCTGTATTCTTGGTTTATAGGTGAATGGCTTTGCTATTAACAGCCACTCAGTGAACCTGGCTGTTGTATTACCTGGATGCTCTCTAAAACTGAGCTTTTTTTTGATCATTACTTTCCACTCCACCCATTTGTTCAGATGCACATGTTTCTAGGGTTAGCTTTTAAAATCACTGATAAAAATAGCAACAAGAGCAACACATTCAATCCTATACCTGTTGTCAGCTATAAAGTTTTGGAGACAGGGCCTTTCTGCATTTCCTGATACATCACTTGTTTATTGAACAAAGTATCCCTGTACACTTTGCTTTTGAAGTGCCATTCAGTGTTCCATCATTTGGCTCAGAAGTATCCTTGTTTTTTGGGAGCCTGAATCCCCCTTGCAGAGACCGTCATAAATGCATGCAGTGGAGCAGACGTGTGAAGTGACACTTCCCCTCCACAATACACTTTCGCAAGAGAATAAGCAGTAGGTCACGGTGAGGGGGGGTTGGAGTTTTTTGGCACAGCAGATTGGGGAATTAGGAACAATAATAAGCAAAGTGTTTGCTCTCTGAATAACAATTTCTTGATTTCTTCCATCAAAAAGAGACAGGACCCTTCCAATCAAAACAAACATTTTCGTATCTTAGAGCAAAAGTCTGTCTCCTTCCTGGAGAGATTAGTGAGTGAGGACAATTTGTTTTTGTTCATGCAATCTACATTCAGTTTAATTTATCTTTGCCTGTTTAGGGAAGATAAATTTGTACGTATTTTGCTTCTGCTCTAATATTTGGTTTAAACATTTGCTGCATTTCATTGGAACTCCCCTGTATATTTCTTTTACAGCTAACAGTGGCTCCGAAATTCCTACCAAATACCTTGATCAGTGCAGATTTTGCAGCCAATTACCTCACTAAGATATATGGGCTCACATTTGGACAGAAGCCAAACTTGAGGTAAGAGACTGGGAAGTGAAACAATACTGGTGTTCTGCCACTGCTTGGATGCAGTTGGTGGGTGATAAGAAATTATCTGGCTAAACTATATTATTGCCCACTTGTGTTTTTGGAAAGAATCAGTTTGTTATTCTCAGCATGAAAGATCAAACAAACACATTCCAAGGGCTTTTGCTAGCTGCCAGACACTTCTGCAGATATAAAATGAAATTGTCCCTATTTTATTTGTGTATCAGGAATTGAAAAGAACAGGTTTAGTTTCTCAAAATGGAGATTAGCTGTTTAGAAATCTCTAGTTTTATTACAGTCCATTAGTTTTTAAAAGTAAAATCAGGTGGAGGGTACAGTACTCAGTGCAGTATAACTCAATTCTATTAAAGGTAAGCACTTCAGCACCTTCAGAAGTGTTCGTACCCCAGATCTGATGCCAAAGGTCTCTGCTTAGTTTCCGGCTGTGGTTTTCTCATCTGGATCCACAGCAGCACATCCATGTCAAACTCAGAGGCACACAGACCACCTCCTGTGAGGTATGGGCTTTTCTAAAGAGGTTTTGAGTAATCTGCAGCATCCAAACACTGCACCATCCAGATACTGCAAAGACATCCCAAACTCTGCTGGGAGTAATTTACACAGCCAGGTTTGGAAGCAGTTAATTACAGCTGATCCAGCTGAGCCCCCACAGCCCACTCTTGTGATGAAGAACTCTCCAATCCCACTGAATTCATTGAGAGCTGGAGCTACTCTGCACTTCCTGGGCCTTTAGTCTCTTTGGCTCTTGGAAGCTGAAAGGGCTGAGTCACTCACAGATTTCTGATGATATCTCATGATGAAAGAAGCTAGATTTATACATGTTTTCTTCCTTAATCTGAAGGTGCAGATGCTGCTGTGTTTTGATTCCGTATTAAAATTATTGACTCTTCTGAAGTGATTTTCACACTCTTCTATACCAACACTGATTTTAATGAGAGTAAGAACTTATTGATTTCCAAGATCACTCATATAAAATCCTAACACAGTTGTTTTCAGTTGTTTTGTTTCCCCTCAGCAGAGTTCATGATCTCAGACTGATTATTTGGAGAGTAAGATTTTCAGAAAGGCAAATATTTGTGAGTTAAAAGTACAGCTGACCATGCAGGGTAAACAATACTTTCAGTGTAGCTCTGAACTCCCTGGAGTGTGTGATCACACAATTGTATTTCCATACTGAGCCTTTCCTTCCTTCCAGAAGGATGTTGCCAAGTTCTCTGCAACTGGTAGAGAATCCAAGAACAAGTTTAAAAAGCACACTTGGATACTTTTGCAGTTTTAACCTGTCTCTACAAATTTAGCTGCCTGCTGCATCTAGGGGTAGACACAGGAAAGGAAGAGGTAATCAAAGTGACTAAAAGCCTATAATTTATTCTGTTAAAAAGAAGTCTTATGAATTCATTTAGCAGTTAAGCCAGTGAAAAGCAGGAATAACTTCATAGAGGTACATTGCTTTGTACAGAATTGAAACCTGTGTAAGAATGAGTCAGTTTTTGAAAATCTGTTTGGAGAAGCTTTTTGTGAATATTAAAGGCTGAAAGTAAGAAGGGCAATGGCTCATTAAAAACCAAGTCTTCTAGACTGAGTAAATCTGTTGTCTTTCTGTCAGTATCCTATTCTGAGTTCTAGGAGTAGGAGACAAACTGTTTCCTGGGGTATTTCCAGCCTTCATGGGAGCAGGAAGAATGGCAAGTTAAGAAAAGGTCCTTTCTTATGAGACCTCCAGGCTGGTTTTGCAAGCTCAAGCAGGCCAGGCTCAATTCCAAATAGCAGTTAAAATCAGGGGCATATCTGTTAAACAGAGATGAATTCTAACCCTCTGAGTGAGGCTACCACACTGACATTCTGTGTTTCTAAGTACTGCACAGTCCCAGCTTGCACTCAGTTTCTTCTTAAGAAGATAAGGCCACTTGTGAAATTTGTATTCACGTGCAGGTTTGGATTTTGAATAAATCTAACTTTCAGAAGAGTATTGGGGCCAGCCATTTGGTTTTGCATCTATATCCCTCGCTAAATTAAAGGGCACATTTTAAAAACAAATCTAATTATCTCAAGGAAAGAAGAAAAGATTGAAATTAAGTTTTAAACTAGCTTTCTCTCAGTAAACAAAAACTCCAGATCTCCCTGTCTGTTGAACTTCATATTTTATTTCCTTCCAACAGATCTGTGTATCTTCATAACAACAAACTTTCAGATGCTGGGTTACCTGATAATATGTTCAATGGCTCTAATAATGTGGAGATACTCATCATGTCCAGCAATTTCTTGAAGTATGTTCCAAAGAATCTCCCTCCAGCACTATATAAATTACACTTACAGGTAATGACAACAAAGTTTTGTGACAAAGTACTGTGTTTGTACATCACACAGCCAAGACATCCCAGTGCACCTGGAAACATCCCCAGGCCCACTTGAAGTCTTGCCTCATGTATCCTCAACAGTAGCTGTCCCCATGTCCTTCCTTTTTTGTCCATAAGCAACAGTGTGTTTTTGCAAATCACCAGAATGCTCACAGGGGACAGAAATGCCTTGCTGTGTTTGCAGGGGGATGTATTGCAAATTCCTGGGTGGTTGCATTGTTGGTCTCCTCCCTGCACATACTGATATTAACACATCTTTTACCAGGAAGTGCATTCCATTCCAGGTCCATGTCTCCATGACCTCCCAATTAAGTTTGCCACTGATGCCACTTCCCCTGACAGCTGCTCACCCACTCTGTACTGGCTTTGCTCACTAACTCGTTTCACACAGAGCACTGCTTCCCAGCATCAGTGTCTGCTGCTTGCTACTGAACTGGCAATTCGGTTTGGATCAGGCATTCTCTACTGCTACAACTCCTCCAGCAACAGTGCAATAGCAGAGTTGTGCTATTAACTACTCTCCAGCATTTTTAATTCCATGTCATCTGATTCTGATAAAAATGCTTCATCATGTCTGTGCTGGAGATCTGAGCCTTAGCAATGGGAGAGCCACAGTGGTGGGGAGTCCTGGGTCCGTTTGCTCTGAGTGTTGACAGCTCCTTGGACGTGCAGAGGCTGGAGTTTGTTATCAGCCCTGGACTGAGGCAGCTCTGTGCTGCCTCCCAGCTTTCTTTTCCCTTGAAGGTTTCACCAGAATTCCTGTTAAAGTCTTCTAAAGAACAGATTTCTCCAGCTTGAAGAAAAGTAAACGCAACCAGTCCGGTCCTTTAAATTGCTGGAATTTCTCTCCAAAGTATGAACTTACTTGTTCCCTGCATTTTTTGACACTTACAGTAATCACTGTCTCCCAAAGGGGTCTCACACTTTGAGGATTACACCAATCTCCATCCCTGCTGTCCCCAGTTGTGTTAAGGGCAGAGGAGATGAGCAGAGAAATGAGTGTTTTATTTGCAAGTGCACCATCTGTCAGTAGTAACATTTACCTTGATATTTTGACTGCGAAAAAAACAGGACAATGAGAAATGAGAGGCAGCCAATAGCGGACCAAAAGTACCTGACAGGTGTACTTTAGACGTGATTTTTTTCTGTTACTACTCATTGAGACATTTAGCCAAATTTGTCTGTGTTGGTTTCTACTTTATATTAGTGGCAAATCAGTCTGACCCAGTCTGTCCATCACATTATAATGCCCCCAAATATTTTGTGTCTAGTCCTTTTGAAGTTTAATTGCCTGTGTTAGTTGAACAGAACCCAAATGTTGTGTTTATTCATGCCAAATACTGTGCTTTGTGTTTCTGGTGATTCTAGAGCAACAAGCTGGAGAAAATTCCCAAAGGAGCCTTCAGCGAACTTGCCGGTCTGCGGGAGCTGTATTTGCAGAATAATTACTTGTCTAATGAGGGAATGGACAACGAAACTTTCTGGTGAGACTGAGATGTGCAGTTTGTACCTCTGTGTCTGTCTGCCCCCTCTGGTACAGCCATACATCGACTGAACAAAGGACACAGTAAAAAGTAAAGTTATTAAAAGCTGGATGATGTTGTGCATTTCACTGCTAAGTCTGAGATGCAGATGCTGCCATTCAAAAGCAAAGGTCTGGGTGAGTGGTTGCAGAATAGTTTCATACAAAAGACAGAACACTGAACATCAGACTGCACCACTCCCTGCCTGCCACAGACCCAGTCACACCAGGTGCTAAGTGCCTTCTGGGAAAAGCCACCTAGAACAACATGGAAAGCCACTCTCTGTTCTTCCAAAACAGTCAAAAATGAAGTTACCTGGGACCTTCCAGTTTCTAGGGCACTTCACTGGGCATCAGAGCCACACCTTCATCTTCACTGGAGCCACCTGAGTGTTTCTGTGAAGGTGACTTGAAAGCAGCCACAGACACATAGCTGTGAATTCCCCATGCCCAGCTGTACCCCAGTGCGGGTGGTTGCTGGAGCAGGCAGGGATGCAGTGGTGCTGCTCAAGAGCCAGATGGCTGCAAAAGCTTTGCTACCAACTGGTGCAACAGAAATAGCCTTTGGCTGTCCTAGATTTAGCCTGGGACTTAGCACTTCAAAAATTTAACAATTTTTTCTCTGCTTGCACTGAATGCTGCCCTTGTTCTACCTGAAAATCCAGACCACACAATTGGTCCTGCCCATAATTTAGTTTTGTAAACTCTCCTGATCTCCAGACACAAAAATGTACCAAACTGTGCTTTCCTTTTCCATTTCTCATTCCCAGAAACCTCCCTTAGTAGTTTCTACATCTGTGTCAAGTCCACCTCCAGGTCGTGTTGGACATATAACTTTTTTTAAGATATTCACATCCTAGGAAAACCTTAAAAATTTGCAGCAATGAAGTATTTTACCTAAAGATTATATTTGTTCATTCAGAGCATGCTTGGATAGCTGGAATAGCAGGGTAGTAACCAGTAAGTAATGTCTGTAACACATTAGTTCTCATGTTTCCTGAAAACTTTCTAGTCATCTGCAATGGGTTATGTAGTGTCAAGTAGATTAAAACTCTCATTTGAACTGAGCAACTGACTTGAAATACAAAGGAATACAGGGTTGAATCCATTGATCCACATCCAGTTGGTATAAGTGGCTGGTTTGAGGGTTTAATTTAGCTGCAGCTGAGACCACGGAATCCAGATTCAGTAGCTTACACAAAGCAGTTCTAGCCCTGACTCACTTCCATAATACTGGAGGGTCAGGAGAAGTTCGCTACCTAGCCTAGGACACTGAGTTAGCATTTCTGCTTTTCATAAGAGTAACATTTCATCATCTAGAAAGCAGACCTGCCTTTCAATTTCAGTATATACTTTCAGACACACAGAAATTACTCATGCTTAGGCTTTGATTCTGTGAAACCGGGAGCTGAACTCTGTGTTCTGGTGGTGCTCCCATGGCGTCTTCCTCGCGGTATTTGTTCACTGAAATTGCTCATATGTTGCTATCTGTTACTGCAAAAGTGATCTCAGACCTCAGCCCAGTGCAGTTTGGGTATCTGTGGACTCTGGCATGTTCTCTTGCTGGTGTGGCTGAGGAGCAGTGGCAGTGCCAAGTCCTAATCTCTAATGAAAATATGGGAGCTCCCTGTTTTGGTGTCCACATCGCTCATATCATGAGTTAGAAAAGGGCAGTCAGTAGTGGGAGCTGTGCTGGGTGAAAAGGCGCTAAAGCAATGGTTGTAAAATCTTAGAGGAAGCTGGTTATTGTTTCACCTTGCAGAATCTAAATGGAGAGTGTTTTCTTTCCTGCTTTCCCAAGGAAATTGTCTAGTCTTGAATATCTGGATTTGTCCAGCAATAACCTCTCACAAATCCCAAGTGGTTTACCTCGAAACATCGTCCTCCTCCACCTGGAGAAGAATGCAATTAAGGTGATTGACAGAGATGTCTTGACCCAAATTAAGAACCTGGAGTACCTTCTGCTCCACAATAACAAATTAAAAGCCCGAGGTATTCACCCCTTAGCCTTCCAGGGCTTAAAGAAGCTGCACACTGTCCACCTGTACAACAACATGCTGGAAAGGATCCCCAGTGGCCTGCCCCGGCGAGTGAAGACGCTTATGATCCTTCATAACCAGATCTCAGAGATTAACAGGAATGACTTTGCTACCACTTATTTCCTTGAAGAGCTGAACCTGAGCTACAACAAGCTCACAAGTCCCCAGATCCATCGGGAGGCCTTCCGTAAACTGCGGCAACTAAAGTCCCTGGATCTTTCTGGAAACAATCTCCACACGCTGCCTTTTGGCTTTCCAAAGAACTTGCAGGTTCTGAAGCTGAAGGAGAATGAGATAAGCATCATCCCAAAAGGGACTTTGTCTGGGATGACAAAACTGCGGGAACTGTATTTGAGCAACAATAAACTGAAAGTAAATTCAATTTATTCAAGAGCATGGAGAGAACTCAGCAGTCTCCAGGTAGAAACATCACCTTCTCTAATTGTTTTAGTGATGCTGATGTCCTCATCTAAATCAAATTATTATTAAATCAAATTGCCTAAATCAAATTATGTAGCACCAATACTAAATGTGCTTGGTCCTTGTGTTTTGGGGTTGCATTGTAAGTGCTACACACTCTGTTTCTAGAGTAGAAATGATGTGCTGTTGTGCCAGAGGTGGGTACCTTCCGCTGCTGGCCAGTCCAGCTTTGTTTCTGAACCCTGACAGTCCTATATTTTCAGAAAAACATCAGTGAATGTTGTCATTAAAACTGAAATTAGGGCTTTCAAATAGCTTGTCTCCCAAAAGATTTAAAATCAGCTCTGAATGAAGACAGCAGGAGGAAGGAATACATAAACAAAACCACTCTTAATTCTCAAAGCCCCCACATCAGCTTACAGTCAGACAAGCCAGGCTGTAGGATTTAGCAGCTCAGCTGGCTAAGGCACCTGGGGAGCAGCTCGGAGGTCTGGATTCAATCAGCAGTCTTCTCATTTGCTTAATTGTTGGAGAAGGTCAAACACAAACCATAAGGCAGGCAGGAACAATCACATTTGTGCTGAGCAAAATGACCTTTCAGAATTGTTACGCTGGCTGAAGGATTTGTCTGCATTTCCTTTTAGGCAACGGCCCCTTTCCTGCAGGAAAGGTATTGACTGTGTCATTTGGCAACCATGGAGGGTGCATATGGTCAGGTCACTGCACAGGCAAAGTGTGCACATCTCAGAGCAGATCAGGGATAAGGACATGGAGCATATGGCACACTGGCCCCCAGTGTGTTTTCAGACAATCCTGACATTAATCTGTATGAATGTTTCCCTTTCTGTTGTGTCTGGGAATAACCAATAGCTTGTTTCTCAGTTAATGTCAATCAGCAGTGCAGCAACAGTGTCTGTAGAGCTGTTTGCATCAGCTGCAGATTTGGTCCCTGGCTTTAACAATGCCTCTTGCCTTTGTTTAGTGCCTCACTGATACGTGTGTGTGTGTATGCGTGTGTGTGCATGTGCAAATATATCTAACATGCAAAGTGGTCTGGGAGGAAGATGCTGTTGAAAATTACAGACTGC
This sequence comes from Oriolus oriolus, assembly GCA_013400235.1. NCBI lineage: Eukaryota > Metazoa > Chordata > Aves > Passeriformes > Corvidae > Oriolus > Oriolus oriolus. Next base: position 15,164 of record VXBT01013992.1, read on the forward strand.
TGGGACTGTTTTTCTGCAGTACCTTAATAAAATGTAGGTTATTTTATTTTCAAACAAAAATGGGTCATGAGCCCTGTTAGGCAGCTGGAGTTGTTGGCTGGAATGAAGAGCTTTCCTTCTCAAAGGTCCTGATTCACAACTATGTGGAACTTTTGTTCTACTGTCTCTCCTTTGCAGTCAGTGTCAAGCCAGAGTAAGGTGTTGCTGAATCAAACATCGGCCATTCCCACAGCAAACCCTACTCCCATTGAACAGGCTTCAGATAATAGCACAGACTTAAAATTCTGCTGGACTAATGGGGCATTTATGGCTGTTGCTTTTCTTTGGAACAGCATTACTTCTTGTTGGTTGTTTCCAGCTGAATCCTTTTTATCATTAAGTGCTTAACTGTGCAGTTTGTTTCTAAGTTGGTGCACTGGAGTGAATTTGGCAAATAACCATCCCATAAAGACCCTGATTGTGCATATACTTAGCAAATGCTTCAGTCCACAGTTTCCATGGAAATCACTGGAGACTGCAACTGCAAAGTGAGACATTTACATAACGGACTTGGCAGTACTGGGTTAACAGTTGGAGTCAATGGTCTTAAAGCTTTTTTCCAACCTAAACAATTCGATGGTTCTATGATAATTGTTTTCCAGACTGACATTATGTGAGGAATAAAAACACTGGAATGAGGACAATTGTTTGCAGAAGTGTAGCTTTGAGTAGTGTATAACTAGTGAGTATCAGGTTGGTGCTATGAAAATGCTACAATAGAGGATAACAAAACATTTCTGTTGATCCATTCTCTTGGATAAAATTAATCTGAGAAATGATCATGACCTTTAGTGCTGCTGTCTTCATACATTCTCCGTGTTAGAATATTTCCAGATGGTTTTATGTGTAACCGTACCTATCATCAACCTTAGCCAGCAAAGTGTTTGCAGTAGCAGCTTCCAAGGAATTCTGATGCATATCTGAAACCCGACCTGTTTTTCATTTACTCAAAGCAGACATGGGCTAATGCCTGGGGACAGAGATACAGAAATGTTGGAACTCTGAAACAAACCAGCATGATGTATCATGTGAAATCAGGATGCTCAACAGGAATGTAAGAGAGTAGAATTGTCTTGACCACACTTACCTTGATGCAAATTAGAGGTAGATGAAATTAGTTTATTCTATAATAAATAAAACTTCAAACTTAAATCTCTTTCTGGAGTGTTTCTAATATTTAAATTGAGTTATTTGACCCCTTGTTGTCTCTTCCTTGCAGTCACTAGACATGGCTGGCAACCAGCTGACATCTATCCCATTAGGCCTGCCAGAATCTCTGGAATATCTGTATCTCCAGAACAACAAGATCACAACGGTTTCAGAGAATGCTTTTGAATCCACGCCCAAAATAAAGGGGATTTACCTCAGGTATGGTCAAGTTTCCATTTCAACACACAAGATTTTTTTCCTTCCTCATCCACTGTATAATTGCTTGCTTTTCAGAAAGTATTTAAAATCCTTACTTTCTGAACAAGCATCTGTGGTTTATAGTAATATGTGATAAAACTATATTCATCTGCTCAGAAAAGACATGGATACACATAATAAGCTCTTTTCAGAGAGCTTGTCTTTTCTATGCTTATTAGAATGGATTGGGCATGCCAGTAATTCTGGGAAATTAATATTTAACGTGATGTCATATTCCAATATTCAGCTGTGAGCCAAAAGTTTACAGTCCCCTTGCAGAAGTACAGCTTTGCCTGCGTCTGTTGGCCCTGGATTTAAAAAAAATCCCCCTCCAGTGAGGTGTGTGTGACTAATCTTGGAGTTGTGTGCATTCCCTTGATTGTTTTGTCAGAAACAAGTGACAAGGTACAACTGTGACAGTTACTTAACTCAGTTTTAGGAGCTTTGCTGGGTATTTTCCCACTCTGTCAGTTGGACGAGGACTTTGTTTTTATAGATAACAGATACTGACCTTTTTTTACATGTAATGTAAACTGACAGTAACAACTGATTTAAGCAGAGATTTATCCTACAAGAAGCGAATTTGTCCCCGTAATATATTCAGTTTTAATCTGATGGAATATTATTGAAAATATTAATTGGAAGTAATTTATGAATCCCTACAGAATAATTGATTAAGCTGATCCTATGGATGTGTTCAAAAAGCCTAGGCTGCACAAGACTAAATATGGTCTTATTTTGTCTATATATATGCAACTAAACTGCCCTGTAGTTCTGAATAGTTCTGGAGCATACCTTTATGGATGAATGATTCCATACCCAGCAAATAAAATTACAAAGTCTGGTGTAAATTAGAGCAGTCTGTCTATTCAGCTGCTCACATTTATGAGATTTTAGTGAATGCTTGGATGTGAACCAGAAACCACATACCACATTCTATATTTCTATATAAAGAAAAAAGGAATTTGCAAAACAGTTTTGCTAACATATTCAGGAGGCAACTCCACCCAAGCTCAGTCGTATTTTTAATGGGAGGCCATTAATCACTGCAGTGCTGTGAAACAATAATATACATATGGAATATTACACAGAATACAATTTAAAGCATGTTCATGAGTAACAGACCAGTATATGCGACAGGTTCGTAAACTGCAGATTAGTTTATTTGTATTCCTGGAAACCCAAATAACAGCTGAAAAATTACTGCTTTGTTTCTAAAGGGAGACCTTGAGTTTTGTAGGTGAAGAATTAAATTGTCATGGAGTGACACAGAATGTCATGAAAAATCAGTTACATTTTGAAATGTGGACTATGGAGCAGATGCCTTTCCTCTTTGGGAAGGAGAAAGTGGAAGAGCAAGAGAAAGAATTTGTGGGGGAGGAATTCCAATATTATGATTTCTTTTCTTCCCCCTCCAGAGGAGTCAGCACTTCTAGAGTGCTGTTGTGAGTCAGTGTAATCTTAGAGTAACTTGGGTCAGTGTAGAGTAGCTGCAGAATGGTTTCCTCTTAGTCTCCTCATTTCTGTGTTGTATATAAAAATGGGTTTATTTAACAGGGGTCCCTTTTTGTTTGTTTACAGGTTTAATAAGATTGCAGTTGGAGCACTGAAAGAAAGTACCTTCCAAAACCTGAAGCACTTACAGGTACTGGATATTGAAGGGAACCTTGAATTCAGCAACAGCTCAAAGAATAAGGATGACTCAGAAGAGGAAATGGAGGAAGAGGAAGAGGAAGAAGAACTGAGATGAAACGTGAACTCACACAGTCTCATCATGTGAGAGGTAACAACTGTAGTTGAGTAAATCAAAGCCCCAGTTCTCACACTCTTGTGTAAATAACTGCAATTTACACACATGATTGAAGCACAACAAGTGAGTGTCTGAACCCTGAACTTAAAAGATTTCCACTAAAATATGATGGGGAACCACAAATCAAAAAGGGTTGAAAACACAATACTCTGTAAAATGAAACAGCATATACCTGTTTTATCAGAGGCAATGGACTGTTCTTACTGGCTTCTGTTTACAGCTGCAGCAGACACAATAGTTAAAGATACAGGTCCTTGTTTACTAATTCTGATAACAAAAAATGCAAAGGTGTTTCATGATACTTTTAAGCATACACTTCAAAAGGAAACAACAAACTGTGAAGCTTGCTGATGCAGAAGACATGTGAGCTGAAAATAGATAAAAAATTAGACAAATTAAAGTAAGATTAGACCCATTGGTGTCTGTTGAATGTGTCATTAGATTACAAACTCTGTTTCAAGCAGTATTTAAATCACTGACCACTTGGAGTGGGAAGATAATGCTATACTTAGTGTATTTCTTATTAAAAGAATAGTCTCTCCACTTGAATCTCTTTTCAACTGCAGAAGAAAAGATACAGGGAGAATGATATTTGAAGAATATGCATTTTTTCTGTCAGAATAGTGATCTACTTCCTGCATCTCTTAAGCATCTTATGTTCAAAGATGATGAGATTCAGGACTGCTCTTTACTTCCAGAGATCTAAACTCTTAAGAGTGGGGAAAAAAATAGTTTTGTCCCTAATCAACATTGTCACTGAGAATGACACAAGGAATTGCTAGGAATAGTGCTTGTAAGCTTAAAAGATGATGGGGCTTGAAAAGGGCAGAAGGTACTCGGGAAGTCAAACATTAGCCCTCCTGGCTAGGCTATATGAAAACTTTGTTAAACAAGAAATAATTTCTCTCTACAGACTTAGAGTACGTTCAAAATCAATGCATCTCTGGTTTAATTTGGGGCACATGTGATGTGTCAACAGGTACTAAGTTTGTCTTATTCTGAATCCTGTATTCCATTATGTAACTTACTTTATTTTTCTGTTTTGCAGGAAAACATATGGAAAAATACATATATGTCTATGTGTATATATCTCTATAGATATACAGAGAACACTTAGCAAAACGTGCAGTGAATTATGCAGGAACTGTCATGGCACTGGGCCAGGCTCATGGAAGACAGCGTGTTTCAGTGCCTTATTCAGGGAGAGACCCTGAATGCCTTTCCAAAGCTTCCAAATCGTCTTATACAAGACCCAGGATCATAAGGGATTGCTCTGGAACTCACAAAAGCTGGCTTTTGTTTCTTCTGTTTCTCTTCCCTTGCTGTTTCCATCTGTAATAACAATATGGGACTGTTTTGAACACAGGCCTTCAAATGCCATTTTTGTCACTGCATTTTAAGTGAACCATGTTTATGCCTCTTTTCTTTTGCTCCACCCCAAAGAAGCTGTTATTGGCCAGGGTAGATGGATATTTGCAGTAGTTTCATGTGCAAAGCAGTGTATGAGGCATTTTGGTCATCAAGCAGCAGTAATAATTCTGGATGCAATAATTTCTCTGTTATAACAATGTGTATATTTGGATGAGAAAAACAAAATAAGGCTGGATCCCGTAATATTTTATCTCTACTGCCAAAGCTTGCAGTATATTCCTGTTTTAGAAAGGTTTTAAGATAAAACAATTGCTCTTGTGAATATATATATATATAAAATCTGTATGTCTGCCTTCCAGAGCTTTGGTAAAGTTTCTGTCGTGCTGTTGTTTCCACTTGGGGCACCTGGGTGAATGTCTCTGAAGGTGTGATCAGAGGATGGAGTGACAGGATGAAGTTTAATGTACGTGGTAGAATTTTTCATGGTGTATCTCATTCACACTGAGAGTCAGGAGTGAGGCTAATGATGTAGAACAGATTAGTGAGTGTGGGCTGTCTGAGGAGAAAACTATTAAGTGTCAAAAGAAATTTGTTTAGTTCAAGTCTGGAGACAGCCTGCTGTCGTACTCCCTTAAAGCCTCCCCTATTTTATGATGTTCAGTGCTCTCAGCTCTTGTTGGAATCATAGAAAATAAAGAAACCAAGGAAAAGAAGACCTACAGAGGTACAAGTTTCTTAGTTGGTTATAATGTCCTCCATCTGAGGCAGCTAATCTGCTTGACAAAATGGTCTTTTCTTTTGAGGATTTCTGATTGAACACGTATTGTTTTGCAAACTGCATTCCAGGATTTACTTGGAAACACAGTTGGCTTAATTTTTTACCAGCTGTTTTCCTGCTGGAGATGTAGCTCCACACTCTCCCTTTGGTTTCCCATAGCACATAACAGTAATTTCAAGCTGTTGTTTCCCACCTTAGACAATTCAACACAATCATTAATCATAGAAGGAAAGATTGCTTCCTGAAAAAGTAAAAGCTTGGCCCTAAAAATTGCAAAACCCACACATTTTTGAGTATCAGCTACACCACTGAGCAATAAAATATCTTTCCAGCTGACTGCTGGGATAGATTTTTATGTAGAATGACTACATGATTCTGCTCAAGTCAACTAGGTACCTCCAGCAAACACCAGGGGAAGTTTTACCAGTCCTTTGTGAAAAAGACCAATTTATTAAACTCCCGAACAAGCTGAGAATATGCAGATTTGTACAGTTTTATGGAGAAGTGTTCTATTGTCTTTCAACTTCTGTCCCTTGGACTACGATTCTGTGAAAAGTAAGGTGCCTCAGACTTCTTTGAATCCCTTGAGAGTCTGATGCAGTGAGTGCAGGGGTGAAGGTTCATTTTAGCACCTGTAGAATCAGGCCCAAAATATCAGGATGATACATACACTGTTAAGCTTCTTGAGCAAGCAGCAGCCTTTGCTAAAGGAGACCCACCTACAGTTTAAAGTGCACATAGTATAGACCAGGTAAAGTTAGAAAACCCTTATCCAAGTTTATTTCAAAATAGTTGCACACTGATTTTCTCCTTGAAATGGGATGATGTTTTCCAGCAGGAAAAAAAACCCCAAAGAACAACTACCACTCTTACCCAGTAAAAGCCTCAAATGCTCCAAGATTGTTCTGTAAGAGATTGGTGAGGGAGAGCCACAGGCCTGATTCCTCACTTACCTGGTATCATCAGCACCTATGACATTGGACATAATACTGTCAGATCAAAATGGTAGTTTATTTATTTCTTTTAAAGGAGTAAGAGACACCATGAGGGATGTTGAGGAATAATTAGAAGTCCGTGGGACAAAGCCCACATATTTTTTTGACTGTGGGTGGTACCCATAATCCAAAAGTCCAATCCAGACCTTGTGTGGAGCAGGACCCAGGACCAGGCTCTAATTTTATTATTTCCTTTAGTGAAAATGGGAGTTGGGAAGTTGGCCTTTTCTTAGGCCACAAAGAGGCAACACAAACATTGCTTTCATATAACTTTCTTCCTGTGATTTGCTTGGATTTGGGAAAGAGAAGAATAAAAGTATTTTAAGGCTGAGATAGATATATGAATAGTGAAAATTTGAAGTCTAAAACGTTCAGTTGGCAATTTTATCCCTAAATATGCATTTGCACATGCTTGGTATTCCTGTGTGGTCTGTATGCAGACTGAGGTCTGGGTTTATCTTCTGTTTTTCTTTTAAAAGCCATGTTTGCTCATTATGGAGGATACTGCACAAAATGGGGGGGAAATGGGATTTTTCCGAGCTATGATTTTTCACAGCAGCAGAAGTACAAACGCAGCTTGAGAGCTATAAAGAATTAATCAGGTGCCAAAAATAGCCCGCCGATAATAAGCTTTTATTTCAGGCGGCGGGCACGTAGCCCATCTGTGTCTGCCATGTGGATGGGCCGTTCTGCAGCCGTTCTCCCCCTCATCCCCTTCCTTGAGGATCCTCGCCCCATGGCCACCCCCTCACGAGCACTGAGGCACCCAGTGCCTGCTCCCTGCCCGCTCCCGCCTCCTGCCCCACACCGCCCGCCCCAGATAACGCCATGGCTTCTTGTTTGGGGGTTTCTGGGGGGAAAGGCCTGCGAGTGCTCTATCTTCCCCACAGGTTTTACCTCCCCACAGGGAGTTACGCCCTTTGCCTCCCCGGGGTGCTGTGAGGGGCCGAGGGTCAGACGGGGTGCGGGGCGCCTGTTCCCCTCCGTTCCCCTCTGTTCCCACACTCACACAACTGCAGGGCTCCTCCTGACCCAAAGGGACAAGGAGGTCCCACAGCGGAGCAGGCGCCATCCCGCCGCCTGTGAGGGGAGGAGCGGCCTCGGCCATGGCGGACCCTTTGTGGTGAAGAAGGCGGCACAAAGCCGAGGCTTTCCCGGTGCCAAGATGGTACTCTGTGATTTCCTCTGCAAGGAATATCATGATCCCGATGTCCCCAGCCTCAGCTGGCAGGAGGTGTGAGTTCGGGGGAGCCATGTGGGAGGGAGGGAGGGTGAAAGGCGGAGCCGGGGGCTTCTGTGGTGTGTGAGGGGGTCCTGCCCTGCCTCGAGAGCGTCACATGCCATGCTGTGGTGGTCGGGGTCGAGTGTTTTGTTTAATGAAGAAGCAGCGCTTTATGCAGTATGTAGATACTCTTCTGAGAAAAAATTATTTAAAAACTAATTTTTTTTTTTTTAGTAAAGGTAGGACAAGACTATTTGCAAGAGCATGTAGTGACAGGCCAAGGTGGAACAGGTTCAAATTGAAAGAGAGTAGGTTTAGATCAGATAGTAGGGGAAAATTCTTTATTGTGAGGGTGGTCAGGCCCTGGCACAGGTTGCCCAGAGAAGCTGTGGCTGCCCCATCCTTGGAGGTGTTCAAGGTGAGTTGGATGGGGCTTGGAGCAACCTGGTCTAATGGAAGGTGTCCCTGCCCATGGCAGGGGATTGGAACTAGATGATCTTCAAGGTCCCCTTACAACCCAAAGTTTCTATGAAAAAAGAAAAATCTCCAAAGGAAAACTGTGGATGAAATTTTAAGGGGGATGTGATGGGGCAGAGGGAGGCTGCCAAGGGCTCCCTTGGGGGAGCAGTGACAGCTCCTGAGGAACTGACTGCAGATCTGGCAGCGGGACAGTGTCCCTGGCAGTAGAACAGAGTCCCTGGCAGCGTGACAGGGTCCCTGGCAGTGTAACAGGGTCCCTGCAGGGCTGCTCCCTGGGGCAGGCAGCTGCCCCCCTTGCTGGGGGCTCTGGGCCAGGCAGCCTTGCCGGGGCGAAGAGCTGCTGCATCTGCTCAACAGAAGAATTGCTGCTTTGGGGACTTGGAGATTATTTATCTTAGCTCCCTCTCATAAATCCTGCAGGACTGTACATTAAAAGGGCAGTTGGGGAAAGGATCCTCCAACTCCTGCAGGTGCTGAAGAGCTGGGCTGGCAGGGCTGCTCTTAAGGTATCTGTGGCCAAACCACCTCCTCCTCTTCTGCTGCTGTGCAAGACAGATAGAGAGGACTTTTCCTGAGCAGATGTTTGGTACATGCAGGAGTGAGGCTGTGGGCCTGCATTAGCAAAGTGAATAAGAGTGGGAAGTAGGTCCTCCTTCCTAGGACCCCACTGCCATTTCTTCTGCTCCCCAGTGGTCCACACAGAGCAGGGAGGCAGGATGGGTCTGATCAAAACTTCATGATTGTTCTCTCTTGACAGTGTTTCCTGATGGTAAATAAGAGTTTAATTTATGATGCAGCTTCTCACCATGTTGACTGAGCCCACTAACATTTTTGCAAATTTTTCTTTAAAAAACCTAAGCAAATTTATTCTTATTTAATAAGAATAAAGACATATTTTACAAATAATATTTTTGATGGGAAGCAGTCTCTTGGAAAACTTCTGTGGTATAGTCCAAGATCCTGTTCACTGATTTCACTCTACAGTGTAATGTTGCTGAGTCTTGATTCTTGTGTTTGGGAGTAGTTAGCCTAAAAATTTAAACATATATATGAGTTTTATATAATATGAGTTTAGCTGTGTTTTTTCGAAATATTTCCTTCTCTAATGGGATTAAGTTATGGAGGTCATTGTAATTGGTTTATGATGCTGCTTGTACAAGAACAGTGAGTAAATTCCCTGAAGAACTCCATTGCCTTTAGTGAGGAAAATATTGGTATGCCCTGTAGCTCTGATTCATGCTGCTGTTGTGAAGTCAGCCAGCTGTGAGATATATGTGCAGGCAATGGATGATAAATGTGTTCTAATAATCCAGCATACAAAGTATTTCCATAAAAATTCTTCAGTAGTGTCCAAAGACATTAAAAAGTCCATCAATAAAGTCCTTCTTTATGTGGTTTTGAATCAGGCAAAGACTTTAATGCACAGTTGTACAGGCTATCTCAAGTTTTCCCTATGATAGTTCCAGAATCTGTTTTTAGCGTATGATTATGATACTGCTGAGAATGTTGCTTCTGATAAAAATCTGTATTGATTTTCAGTATTTTCAACTCCAGTAGCATACAAGAGATTAATGAGACTCATTTTGTTACTTGGGATATAATTGTGTGCTTGTTGACAGCCATCACGGGAATTGGCTTTAAAAAGATCTTAAGATAGATCTTTTATGCAGGATTAAAATTAACTTTGATTACTTATGTAACACTCTAGATGTCTCCCCATCTTTCTGGTGGACCTCTGTTTTGAGTCTGTTTAATACAAATGCAGTAGTGGGATAAAACTCAAAGCGCTTCACTGATGTGCTGAAGGGTTGAGTTGCTGTACCCTGGGGCACCCTCATCATCCACAGCTGAATAATTTGACACTGGAAGACTCACTTTGATTGTTCCTACTTTCTCTGCAAAGCAGGTAGGAGGAACCAAAGTCAATCTCCCACTGCCAAACCAGCCAGAAACAACCAAAGTGAGTCTTCCAGGTTGTTCCCACCTGTGGGATGAACAAAATGGGATGCAGATCACCTCTAATACCTTTTGTGAAATTTACTCAAGGGCTTGTGCAGAAAGTGCAGTATGGAGCTGTATATCAGTCCTGTGCTCAGCACAGTGAGGAAACCACAGCTGAGAAGGAGCTGTGGAAATTCCCCCAATTGCAGAGCTTTTAAACTTCCTTTCTGAACTTCCTGCTAGAGCTAGATCCAACCACAGTGCTGGACTGACACCCTCCTGTCCATCCCGATTCCTCCCTCCCCAGATACTTGGTTAGGAAGGATTCATGTCAGAGAAATTCTTTCTTTTGTTAAAAAAAGTGGATGATTTATTCTAAAACAAAGATTATACTGATGAACGATCAATATAGACTACCCAAATCTCTGTACTTTGAGTTTGTTTTCAGGAAACCTTATTAAATATTAAAGAAATATGAAAGCATTTAAATGGAAAAGAAGATGAAAGATCAGGGTTGAAAATGCTCAGTTTGACTTAGTTCTGTGTACTTTCCACATGTTTTTAATAGCTTAGTGGTAAAACCCAATAAAACCACTAGAAGCAATGAAATCATAATGAAACATCTCAAGGTCAGTCTCATTTTTCTTTTGGTTTTGCCATTTAGCCCATGCAGTATTTGTAGCAGATGTAATATGAGATATCTGTGAACATAAAACACTTCTTGTTTTGCTCCCCTACTTTTTCCATCTTATTAAAATACTTTTCTTGGGGGGGCAGGGAGGGGGATGGTGGGTCTAGAGATACCAGATCCTTTTTAGGAATGTTCAAAAGCAACGATTAACTACAGAGTTTCATGTGGTGGGTCAAAGCCTGGCTTTCAGCTGGTGTGGTGTGCAGAAACACAGAAGCATACATTTAATTCCTAAATGAAATGCAGATACCTCTTTGTGATGAAAAATGGCTGATTTTAAAGCAACAGATGCAGAACTCTCTGCACCTTGCAGAACAAAACCTGCAGGGATGGAACCTGAAAAGCACAACTGTGACCTACCTGAGAACATCCCAGTGAAATTCCCAGTGGAATGGGAAGTTTTGAGTTTTGTAATGATTTAATTGAAAACTCGTCAGGAACAACATTTGCTTGCTCTAGTGCTGGACTGAATGCTCTGTGCTGGTTTGGAAGGAAGGACAGCTGTGAAAGGAGTCACAGATGCCTGTGGGTACCGGCAGGCTTGCCTTTAGTGGCCATGCGAGGACAGAAGCTTTGTGAGGAGAGGGATGCCTTGCTCCCTCCCTACATCTCCAGCTCTTGGTACAGCCTCATTGTGGAGCCAGCAGGGAAAGGTTTGATTCTATTGCAGGAGAAGTGATTGAACATTTTTCCTCTTCACCTACCATACTCCCATCTTGTCTTTCTGAAGCCTTCTGTTCTCGTTCCCCAAAATACCACTGTCTCAATAACAGACTGCTACGATTTTACTTTGACAGCCTGTAAAATTTCTAAAATACCCTGTGACACAAATCTGCCTAAAGTCTCAGCTGTGCCAAATCCATTCCCATATTTCATCTTCTAGGCAACAGAGGTGCAACTGTTGCTACTTTGTAAATGATGGCATCTGAGGTTCTGTCACTTAAAATGGTAGCCTGGCAATTCCTGTGAATATTGTGAGTAGTGATCCTGCGCTTCCAGACAGACAGAAGTGGCTAATCCAAGGTAATCATGAGTCCCCTGTACTGTGTTATGTAACTGTCTCAGTCTTCAGCTCATTTATCCTTACCATGTATCACCCTTACCATGCAATCCTGTTGATTTAGAAAGGACCTTTTCTCTGTTTACAGATGGGAAGAAAACTCTGCATTCTTGTGGTCACTTGACAATGAGATCACATGGGAAGGCTGAGTGAATAATGAACCTGACCTTAAGTAGTGACCACCCTTCCTGTTCTATTGATCTCATCCATTTGGGGTTTTGTGGGACAAACCCTCTTATAAATTCCGGGAATATCAATCAGTGTGCTCCAAAGTAGGTAGTGAAGAATGTAATTTTGATTGTCTCTTGTCTCCTTAGTTGTAAGTGAAATCATGGGCTAAACTGAGAATTTTAATACGTATGTTTCATTTTCAGCTCAGCCCTTAGTGAATGGGTGCATTAAATTGTCTGTTCTGAGGCCTCTTTTCCAAATGCAGCAAAGTCAGATATTTATTACTGCAAAAAGCTGTGCTCTCCCACGGCAAGGTAGGCAACTGTAGCATCCCTGTAGAAAAACCTTCATTGCTTTCTCTCCTCTCTGTACTCAGTCGTCAGCTGGGGGGCTGTGATCTCAGCCAGCTTAGTGCCTGCAGGGGAAAGCCAGCAATTGCCTCCGTGTCTGTAGTGACAGAGCTGCTCTTGCTGTAAAAACACACGTGGGTGCTCAGCAGAGACACAGACCCGGGAGTGCTTAGCGTTGGGCAAGAACAAAGGCAGCCTGAGCTTTCCACATTCAGTTCATTTCCCAGGTTACACATTTTGTTTGCACACATCAACCACCTTCTGCTAATAGTTACCTCATTTTTATGGAAAGCACAGAAAGGACTGAGGTCATTTCCAAGACTATCCATCTGGCTTGAAGATGAAGCTTTCTGTCTGCTTTGATAGTATTACAAATCAGTTTGCTGTTGTTAAAAAGGGACTAAAATTAATGTTTATTGTAGAATTGAAAGTGAGACCTCATCAAATGGGGTTGTTACAGAGTTCCTGTATTTTCTAAGTGCTTTAGAATTGCTGGTATAGCAGGGTGGGGATCTCCAACTTAATGTTTAGACTACTTAGATCATCTTATTTGTATGTTAGGGCTCGTATTTAGGTGGCACAAATAAACTCAGCTGCAATTAAATCATTTAAGTGGAATCAATTAAGACTAGCAAAGCACATAAGTAACTGTATTAGTTCCATGAACTTCTTTATTTGGGTTGACAGGCAAAAGCTCTTGGGAGTTAGTGGGATGTGTAAGTGCTCTGCTTGTCTCTTTCTCTCAGTTCTAATTGTTGCACAAGGATTTATTACAGCAATTCAACACTGCTAAATTTCCTTGGCATTGGCAAAATCATCAAGAACCTGTTTTAATATATCTTTAACGATGTTTTATGCCACAACAATCTGCAGCAGCTTCTTTGCTCTCAGTAGTACCATCAGAGCAAAGGAGTTGCAAATTAACAAGCATAAAACAACTGCCTCTGATAAGTACATGCTAATTTGTGTTACTTCCCAGATTATTTCTTCTATAGCTGTATAGAATGCACCACCCTTCTTAATTATCTTCTTTCCCTCCTCAAGATTCTTTCCCAGTGTGCCTTGAGTATACTTCAATTGGCTACATTCCCTTTCTGTATAGCAGGGGGAAAATGGGATTGAATGTTGCCAGTTAAGAAATATGTTCTTTCCACATATGCTTGAAATTATACCGTGCAAACTGTTGTAATAAGTGATTGACTGGTCGATTGAGTGATTTTTTTAATACAAATTTTTTGAGATTATAAAGGTCACATGTTTGTTTTTATTCTCTGAAAGTAGGAGAAACATATTTACCAACACAAAGCTTGCACTCTAACTTGATAATCAACAGCTTTGTTATTTTTGTTGGAAGGAAGTGTGATTATAACTGGAAAATATGAACAGATCCATGCATACAAATGTTATGGAACCTACTGCTAGTCTGATTGCACTGTGCATCAAGCTGCTTGACGCCACACACCATGAGACACAGAAAATAGCTAAATGGAGGACAGCTTACCATAGAAACTGTCATAACTTCAGTGTTCACTTCTCCCCAGCTAACCGTGGTGTCTTGTGTTCAGTACAGAATGACTGCAGTAGCAGTCAGGTGCTCCAATCAAGGTCACAATACACTAAGCAACACATATTTAGCAGAACCAAGACTCAAAGCACCTTAGGCCTCTAGTTACCAGCATTTCATACCACAAATGAAAAAGGCCAGGTGAGAAACAGGACCACTGCCTTCCTCCCAGCTGAATGGGAGGCACATAGTGGTGTAAACCCCAAGTTTTAAAGATCCAAACACTACAGTGTAAAAAACATAATGGATTTCTAATTTGCAAAGCAGAACTGGACACTCTCTTAATAGGATTTGAATGCAGAAAGCAGATTTTAAAACAGCCTGTTGATTACATAAAAATATGGCTTCACACATGAGACTCCCACCTTACCTACTTGCTAGAGCATAACAGGCAAAATTGTGATTTTTCTTTGTTGTGTAGGACTTGAGCAGCACAACTGACCACGGGTCTTTGATGCTTTATCTCATTTGAAGTTCTCCTTACAGAAGCTACTTAAGGACCAGAGTTGACTTAGATCTCTTGAGCCATGACTCTACACCAAGTAAGCTGTTTCAGGCAAGGGGCGAAAGGATTTGCACTTTGAAGTTAGCCAAAGATTGTAGGTGGCTGGGGAAGAAGGTGGTGGTACGGCTAGGAGCACTTTCTGCTTGGCACAGTGGCATGGTGTGTGGGCAGACTCTCCAAAACAACTTAGTCTGGAACTACTTGTTCCAAATCTTGGATCTACTTGGCCTCTTTCTTCATCATTTCTATCTATGCAAAGTGATTGTAAACTGATAGATGACTGGCAGGATTATACTATCACTTCAGGTAGCTGTAATTGACTAGGTGAAGTTGAAACTTTCGGTGGTATTTTCTTTGTGGGCAAAGCTGGCATTCGGAGATCCTGCCCTGTCCACGTGCCCTTACCCTGTTTCATCCCTGGCTGTTTGATCTTGTCCCTGCATCACCCCTTCACTTGTGATGACACAACTGTCTGTTAGGACTATGCTAAAAACATATGTGAACTGGTTTGAATTAAAAATACTTCTCATCTGGCCTCATAAATAACTGGGTCTGTACAGCTGGGAAAGGAGGGGAGGCAGTGCAGGCAGGAATGGACAGCTGGGGAAGGATGAGGGGGGCCTCCTGGAGCTGCCAGTGCTGCTCAGATGAAAAGTATCAGATGTTATATTTGTCAGTCAGTGCTTCTTCCCGTTCAGAGAGGCACAGACCAGCCTCAGCTTTCCCCAGTCACTCATTCTAATGACACTGCAGAGCAGGTCCTTTACAGGACTTGTTCTGGAGCAAATTGCTCTGAATCATTTCAGTTCTTCCCTATTCTTTATGTTCTGAGTTTGTTGTTTTCACTCTAGAGTCAAATCAGGAAAATACTTACCAACTGTACATATTTTCAAATTAATACATAATTTCTGAGGAACTACAGTCAAAGAAGGCCTATGTGTGTTGTTTCTGGCTTTACTATTTGATAGTTAAACTACCCATACTACAGTGCTCTGAGGCATCTAATTAGTGCATGACATAAGAAATAGTCTGAACAGAAGCCCTCAAAGAAGAGGTGAACATGTACATCCCAGGAAAACTACTACTAATGAATGAATGATACACTGAATTTGCAATGAACTAAGGCATGAAGCACTTCTGCTTCTGGTTAATGCAGAAATTGTCCTTTTTGACTGGGTTATTTTTTCCCTACAGATGAGAAGAGCATATTAGAATGCCAGGCACATGGTATCTCAAGCTGCTATGCCACAAGTAGCTAAATATAATATGTCAAGTGTATTGGTATGAGCTGGTATGTAATCTCTGGATCAAATCCCAACTTTTCAAAAGGTCTCCTCACTTCCACTCTCTGTTGTAGCAGAGACATAAGAAGACACTAATAGTAGAAGTGCACAGACAGCCTGTTTTTAAATGGCAGGTTTATTAAAAATGTTCTCTATCACAAACATTGGAAACATATGCAGCAGATTTTACTGTAAGTGAAACATTCAGTAGATAGTGGAAAGGGAGTAACTGTCAACTGAATTGTGAGAAATAATGGGGCAGTTTCCACAGCAAACTTCTCGCAAAAGCCCCATTATAACTCAGCATCCTCAGGTTCCAGTTTGTGTTCAGTCTGCCCTTAGCACGCAGCACATGGATCATGAGCTTGAGCTTTGAGTTTATACATATTTACAGTAGAACAAGCTATAGGTTACAGGAGAGGACACATTAGCACCAGTGCTTATGGATTAGGGCTCACATCGCCTCTGCCACTGCATGTGCATGGAACTGACTTTACTGAAGAGTTAGGTTAAAAAAAGGTTAATAAATCTGGCACTTGGAAGGCAAACTGTGCTCTGCAGTGACCTAGGAGTTCTTTGTGTTAGGTATCACACTTGACTGCCTGTCTCTGAAGGCTGCCCATCACAATTACCTTAATGCTCTTTCTTGCACAAATGCATGCTTCACTTCCCCTCTGCTTGGATTGTTATTTAGGAATAGATGTAACCCCTTGAGATCAAGAAATCAGTGTGGTTTTCTTATTGCTGGTCTAAAACTAAGCACAAACTCTATATTTAGTGAATATTAGACAAAATCAGTATCTTTAGCAATTTTGTTGAAATATTTTCACATAGCAAAAATTCTACAGTTTTCGTAATTACTGAGATTCACAAAAAAAAGGCTTTGGTTAGAAAATCAAAAAGGGTCAAATAAAAAAAAGCTTTTAAAAAAAAGAAGCCAAAGGAGTGTCAAATACTATATTGAAGTCAGTGAGTGCAGAATAAAACAGTAGTAGTCCATTAGTTAATTTTTCAGTAGTAAAATCTTCCACCTGAAGAAGCCCATGTCTCTTGCAAGCTGTGTGCCTTTCTTGACGTTCACAGCTGGTCTCCTAGCTCCAGTGCAAGCAGGGTGGCGATAATTCCACGTTTTCCTGTTCAAGGCAAAAAGTCCTTCTTCCAGCTGTGAGGTAGAGATTGGGTATCAGGTCACTGGGTTGTGAGATACCTCTGAGCGTAGCAGTCACACATTTGTTTCTAGTTCATTTATTTCAATAGTGCAGTGGTCTTTACTGTTGGATTTCTTAGTGTGATTCTCCACTGGTCTTTCTTCTTGCTCCACTTGTACGGGTATATGGTGCTGCAACCCTTTCACTGTTTCTGGTCCACGAGATTCATTCATGGTCTTCACACAGCCATTTCTCTGGTAAGCCACAATCTGATGGATGTTAATAGGCTTAGTTTCACAGATCAATGGCACCTATGTGAAAAGCATTAAGATCTGGAATACTGCCACTGATAGCTGTATACAACAGGAAGGGAATTTTTACTTGGAAAGCCTCTGGGCTGCTTTACATTCACCAGGATTATCTAGAGCCTCCATAGACTTCCAGAAGCTGTTTCTCATATACACTAAGGCATCTTTGCACCATCTGCATGAAGTGAAGGAGTCTGTGTAAAAACGCAAATTCTGTCACAACTCTAATTTAACTTGCACTCATGGTAACAGCTGCTTGCCATTGGTAAAGTGATATAGGTAGAGTAAATAGAGACCAGAATTCCAGGGCTCACTTCAAAAGGTACAGACTCTCAATGGCCACTGTGCTGAGCTCTGGGCAGTGCTTGCTCTTGGGTGCAATTAAACAGGCCAATAAACCATTTGTTGTTGCCTTATGCCTTTCTTCTAACCCAATAAACTAACACCTGTCTCTTCAGTTTGCGCTGTTTTGAAAGAAATAAAGGGGATTTTTTAACTGGTTCATAAGTTAAATATTGAAGTGTTCTTTAAGTCAAACCAGATTCTGATGGGGAAAGTAAGACGTAAATACTGGCAGAGAAAAGAGGTGGGCTTGCAGCTGAGAAAATATGGCCTTTGGGTATACATTACTAACTGCACAAATTATGCAGCCAAAAGGTATGGCAGACTAGCAGTATATTTTAATACCATTACAGAGCATGATTCAAAGAAAAATCTCATCACAGATGACTAAATAATCCCTCAGGAGGGATTTTGTATTACTGAAACATCTCTTCTTAAGTTCTGACTGCGTTCTAAATACAGCAGTGAAATGTCAGGAGGCCTATGTTGTGCAGGAGCTCAGACTACACTTCTGGCTTTGTAAGGGATGACCTACCCATAGGTTGTATTTTAGGGGTTTTGTAGGTAGCTGCACGTGTAGCCCATGTAGTCAGGCCTAATGCTGTCATCAGTAATTACTGCAGGTGCTAAGTACCTCAGAGGACACTGCCTGTCTTTCTACATATAACTTGAAAGAGCAGGAATTTTAAATGAATTTTGCAGGAACACATGAGAATGGGATTGAGCAGAAGGATTGTGGAATGAGAGAAATAATGATAGAAACAAAACTTTGCTATCTGTGTGGAATACTACAGATGATGCACAGAAATGAAACGTGCCTTGTGAAGAGTAGTCCTGATGCAGAAATGTTCCTGCCTGAACTATTCTCTCTTTGTGGAAGAAAGGTAATGAGAGTCCACAATGAGCTGAAATGGTTGGAGATTAGCACCTCCAAATAGGGTGGGCTCATGGAATTAGGAAACTCCTTTGTCAAGGATTGAAGGAAGGACATGAGGAGTTCCTGTTACAAGGAAAGACTGAGTGATGCATGCCAAAGATAAAGGAGAAAATGCATAGGAGTGGAAGGAGGCAGGGGCAGAATATAGAGCTATGTGTGCTGTATGAAATGAGATACAGAGGAGGAAAAACAGAGACGTAAGGAAGGACTTGTATTAAATATAGAAGGCATGAAGATGTCTGAGAATGAAGTCTAGAATGGAGTCATGTGCTTGTGCTAGTCTGGAAAGAAAATTATTGCAAGGGTGGCTTCAGATTATGCTGACTCTGGGGCTTGCAACGCCCTTGCTTTTGATGTGAGCTCATTGATTATGCATATACACACTCACAGATACCTTTACCTCCCCCTACACACAGGTAGTTAAGGACATTTGTCACCCTGCTCTGTTGCTGGGCACACTTCTAGGACAAATCACTGGCCAGTTAGGACCTGGGTGCTGAGTGTGGGACTCACAGTCCCAGCATCTTGTGCATTTGCAGGACAGTGCAGCTGCTTCTGCTCCCATCCCCAGTGTGCCAGACACAGCTGGATGGCAAGCCCGGAACTCCTGTGGCTTTTCACATGACCTCATGGAAAAACATCCCTCCACCCCATGTGCTAAGCAGCACATTGCCCAGTTCTGTCCTCTCTCTGAAACACCTTTTATAAACTGGAGGAACCAAACGTGGGAGCTCGCAGGTTCTTTGCCATAATACAGCACACCCTGGCACACCCTGGCTCACAGCGTGGTTACCTCGTCACCATCCTTGATAAACTCCTTCCGGCAGATGTGGGCCATGATCCCAGCAGCCAGCGCATCCCCCAGGACATTGATCATTGTTCTAAACCTGTCTCTGGAAAATGAAACAGTCATGGTAAGTTGTTGGCTCCTTGGGTAAATTCCTGTGCCTCCATCAGCTGTAATTGTGGCTGAAGGCCAGTTTTGCTGTTTTTATGAGCTAAAATGTTTAGAAATGTTAAGAAGTTTGGTATCAGGCATCCATTAGTTATTGAGCAGCTCATCTGGGTTTTCCAGCCTTTTCTGAGCTTGGTGTGCTGTGCTGCCACACACTTTATTGTGTAACAGCTAAGTGGAGCAGCTGTGTCCCCTGGAGAGGCGAGCTGATTCAGCACTAAAAAGGTGGAACAGCACGTCACAACTGCATTTCTGTCCCAGTTTATATGTTAAGGTCCAGCAATATGGCCTGATTTGGAGACTGCTGCTGCAACTGTCTGAATTCAATAAAAGCAGAGGTCAGCCAGCACAACCAGTACCTTGTATTAGTGATCATGGTACCAATGTCAGCAAGCAAAGTGCTACTTAAGAAGATCATTGTATTGGTAGAATGGGCAGGATACAATCAAAATCATTCAGAAGATTGCTATGTAACTACACTCACAAACCAAGCAGCCACTGACCATATTTAAATAATGTTCATTCCTGTAAAACCTGTGGTGACTTTGGCTCTTACGCTGGCTCTGCAGTAGCTCTTAAAGATTCTTCATTTTCAGTTACCTTTTCCAATTTAAATTTGTATGCTTGACAGTATTTTGTATGTAATATAGCTTATTATAGTTTTAACTATTTTTCATTTATTTGCTTAAGGGATTTCTTCCCTGTTTACACCTTCTACACACTGTCTAGAAAATAAATCTATTAAAATACAGACTGTAAACAGAGAAAAGTAACTGGCTGTCAAAGACAAGTGTTACACTTGAATCATCCTGGAACCTATTAGTTAAAATTGATGAGATTTCAAATAGATGATATAGCTTCTAAGTCTGAAATACGTCTTTTCCAAGAAAAACATATACGTCTGAAAACTGTCATATTAGTAACTTAATTTATAAATGTAGGTTATAAAATGGAGGTTCAGGAATCTCCAGATGTTTGGCTTATTGAAGCCAGTAACGGTCCAATATCAACACTGCCCAGATTTCTGATCCTGCATCTTAATATAGAAAAGAATTGAAACTCTGTGCTGAGGTGGTTTTTTTTCAGATATTTTAGGCAGGTACTCAGTGCATATAAATGTTTATGCACTTGCCTGCTTAATCATCATGAAAGTTCCTGCATGAAAGCTTATTTGTGTGTGGAGTTACCCAAATTGTACATGCAACTGCAAGTAACTTCAATAATATTCCACAGCCTCCGCCTAGACATGGTTGTTGACTCCCGGGCCCAGTCCTACACTTGTTTGCTCAACCCATTTTTTAAATTCCTGCTGTTCTGATTTTGGGTTTTGCCTTGAAGAACATTGCCTTGGAGAATATGTTAAACAAGGAAAAATAGCAGTTATAGCACATACTGATAAAAGTTCCTGTTACACACTGACTTTTTTCCTTGCTTGATTATCAAATAGTGATTCTTGGAAAGATATTCAGTGTTTTGAATTTTGGATTGTGCAACAAGTCAGCTATGGTTGAGAAGAAGCTGTATGAGCAGTGCTCAAGAGCTTACACTCCCTTTTGAGCTCTGATGAACATAATTTCTAAAGACAGGATTTTTCAGTGCTGCTTACTGAAACTCTTACGAAAAGGGACTGCCTGGCACATTGTTTGAGCAGTTGTGTTCCATGTTCTGAGTGTATGGAGCAGTCTGCACTATGCATGAGTAGAACCACAGCACACACCACTGACATTTCTCCGCTGAGAGGCCACCCTGCTGCTGGTGGCATTTCTCTCAATGCAGACATGTCAGGTATCAGGTTTTGCAGTGGTATTTGAGCTGTAGATGATATTATTAAAGATGCAAAACTTTTACCTCATGTTTAATAAATGAGCTGGGAAACATTTTGATTTTCTTCTTTATGTCTCTAAGCACGAGCTAAAGGTGTGAAGGTCACATACATGTTATGGCTACCTAAGAGAGTTGTAATACCTGCAGTGCATTGTAATGGGTATTTCAGTCTCACGAGATCATCTAACCAGCCTTCTTTAAGCATTCTTCATACTCCAATACTTCCAAAACTAATACTGAAAATATTCATTGTGTCAACCACGTTGACACTTTGCATCTGCAGGCTCTTGAAACCACCAAGTGCTGAAATACAGAAATATACTTTTTGTTTGAAAGGTCATCTGCAAAAGACAGAAAATTGGGTCTATTCCTTACTCTTTTAATACCATCTGGAACTATAGCCTGAAAAGTTTTTTCTCTGTTGTTTTGAAAAGTTGTGTAAGACAAAAAGAAGCATAATTCATATATACGCTGGAAGGCTTACTGGAAAAACAATGAAGTGTTGATGTTGCAAGAGCTGGGCGAAAACTGAACAATATAGAGTGGAAAGGCTTTTGTAATACAGTCTTAAAATATTCATACAACACAAGACTCATGACTCCTATTAATGCTAATAATAATAATATTCTATTACACTGAACAGGAAATACTTTTTCTCACAATCCTTTCTACAAAAAAATAGGTGGCTAAAAGTTGAATAAAATAGGGATATATAACAGAACGGACTTGTGACACGTTTTTACCCAGAACATTGATGTAATGAAACTCCCTGTATTAAAGGAAATATATTTTATATAGCTTAAATAAAAATAATTTGGACACTTCCTTGTGTATGCATATGCTATTTAAGCAGTTAATTGACATGCTAATGGGCTAGGGGCCAGTATTTCATGATTCATCTTCCTAGACCGTTCAAAATTGGTTGATTCATCAGCATTTACTTAAAAGTTGAGAGTTCAAATAAACCACTCCTTATGAATTTTTAAAGTGGCTCTTTTCATGGGCGATACAAATCCCTTTCATCCCAAGTGTGTTAAGTTTCAGCCCCTGCCTGTGCTATTAAATTCCCCGTGATTAGGGATGCAGCAAAGTGCCCTCTCTACAGAACGGCTGCACTTGCAAAACTGGGGGTTGCAAGCAGCTGCTGCCTGTTTAGCACTGAAATCAGAGAGCACAGAATTGCATCAGGATCCATGGTGAAAGGAAGACATTATTAGTGCCAGCACTCAGGCTGACTGTATTGGGGTGCAGTAGCAGTAGCTGTACACAGCACACACCATCACTGGGATGTCATGGCTCATGTGGGTGGAGGGGTGGCAGTGGTGGCAGTGGTGCTTGCTGGCTTCAGCAGTGGCTCAGGCCACTTGCAGAGTGCTTCACTACGCTGGGATGTTGGCTGTGAAATGTCGGTGGGCTGATAAGAAGAGTGCAGGCAAACCATGTTTCCTAGGAATGTTGGCCCCTTTTCCTTGTCCAAGGCAAGGTGCCAGAGTTGCACATTTGTCTGGCCCAACCTTCAAACTTGTCTTGAGGATCATCATCCAACCCAGCTAGGTGTGGCCACTTCCATTGCCTGACTATCCTTCTAGATAAAAGTAGTTCTCTAAGTTTTTTTGGGATCTGACTTGAGGTAGTACTTTGTTCGACTTCTTTATCCTCTCTCCCTGTGAATGTGAAGATTGATCAATGTCCTCTTCTGGACAATCTTATCTATGTAAAAAGCTGCTCTGGTGACCTTTTCAGCCTGCTCCGGTTTTAGACTAAATGGACTCCACTTCTTCAGCCGTTCCATGCAAGACATATTTGCAAGACTTATCTAGACTCTCTCATTTGTGTGTCTTTTTCAATATAACGTCCACATCAGCAGAGTTTTTAATTTGAGGCCACATTAATACCATGTCAAATTACATAATCACTTCCTATGCCTTTTATATATATCTGTATTACTGTACCCCTGGAGACCATTTGCCTTTTTAGCAAAGTTGCCACCATGGAAACCTCAAGAGCTTTGTGTTACTTACAGTGCCCAGTCGACGGCAATAATCAACGTGATGTCGTCTGTTGGGAGCCCCACCGAGGTGAGAACAATGACCATTGTCACCAGGCCAGCCTGTGGGATGCCTGCAGCACCTATGCTGGCAGCTGTTGCTGTGATACTTTAACAAAGAAAGAAAGGAATAAGTTTTAGTTTCTGCAAGAAACCACACCATATTTCTAAACCATTCTCTTTCCTACACAAGCCAGTGCACGGAAGTGCCAGTGTTTTTTGGACAGAATCCAGGTGAGACAGCAAGAACAGGCTGAACTGTCTGCCCAGGGCTAAACTGTTACCCTGCGCCTTTGCAGCTTAGGCACTGGTCGAGCAGTTCAGTTCTCTCTCAGTATCAAAGGTGCAGAGCAGAGGGGCCAGCCAGGCTGTGGGCTTCTTCTGAGTTAGGCCAGCTTCTCACGGGTCACAGCACCACCCAGCGCTGTGTGCCAGGAGTCTGCCAGCCCCACTCACTGCTGCTTCTCCTTGGC
The DNA here is from genome assembly GCA_013400235.1 of Oriolus oriolus. Taxonomy (NCBI): domain Eukaryota; kingdom Metazoa; phylum Chordata; class Aves; order Passeriformes; family Corvidae; genus Oriolus; species Oriolus oriolus. The sequence continues at coordinate 38,865 of VXBT01013992.1, forward strand.
AGCCGAGCTCCCAGCAGACACCTCTGAGTCACCACGGGCAGCTCCTGGTGCTGGGCAAATCCGCAGCTGGCCCTGCTTGGGGCCTTTCCTGTCAATCCTTCTCAAGGGTCAGGCCAAGGGTAAAGAGGCTGGGCCAGGGGTGAAGCCTTTGCACAGCACATGGCTTTGCATACTTGGATCTAAGTATGAAGCAAGCGTGAATGTGACTGTACAGCTTCAGTTTCTGGAAAGTATTTTTACTTGACCTTCATACCATTTTTTCAGCCAGGCAAGCAGAAATGAATGGGAGATGAGGGCAAGAGTAGACCTGGCAGGCTTAACATTTTTTTCATAATGTTACTTTTAAGGGAGGGATTTAATTCCTTTTTCCGGGAGCAAAAGTGACTGGATATATTAATTTCCACCCAACTAGCAACTTGCAAGAGCTAGGCCATCCAGTAGAAAGACAGAAAACAAATGTTGACAGTTGTAAAAGGATGACAGAAAGCATTTACACTGATAATCCTCTGCATTCATCAGTCAAGAATGTCAGAGCTTTTGGCAAGCAGTTAAGTCTCATTAACCTCCAATGGAAAATGAGGATAACGGTATTCACCCATATGGAAACCGAAACACAGGGCTGTCCAGTGCCTTGCTTACAACTGTACCATGTACCAGCACAGCAGCAGCAGTATTTCTAACTAGAGCCCTTTTCTGCAATAAAAAAATACATTAGCATGTGGGTGTGAAGGGGAAGGGGGAAGACTTAAAATTACGTTTTGCAAAAGTTAACCTGTGTAGCATCTCAATAACATTGTAGTAGAGCATAGATAGGAAGGGACAGAAGCTTAGTAGCTGAGTAACAGATAGGTATAATGAACATTAAAAGGCTCTCCAGTTAGTGCTGGACTGCTTCTGCCTCTTAAATCAGGCCACAAAGTCTCAGGACTTAATTGAGATCAAAACCAGGACTGTTTAACCAAGATTTTACAAGCAAGTTCATCTGCTATTCCATTCCATCTTTACCTTAATGTAGATGTTTCTTTCTGTAAGACGCTCAGTTGATGGAAATAGGATCTTTACTCTCTTTCTCTGCTACATCAATGTTTGCATTGATAGAAACTGCCAACCTGGATTTTGCAAACTATGAGCAAAGTAGACTGAGTATTTGTCTAACAATTTTTTCCCTCTGGCAAAAAATATCCTGGCATTCAGAATGATTTGAATTTTAAATCTCCAGGTCCTAAAATATCAAGATCTGGGGTAGGTTTGGCCTATGGAATACAGTTAGAATTTGGATTAAGTTATTGAAGGTACTGAGTCCACCACGATTTGCTGTTTAGCTTCCTTATTTGTGAGTGTTTTTATTTTTTTCTTTTCTTGGATTTTTTCCAATCTTTACCTGTAGTTTCATTCTACTGTTTTACTTCTGTCTGGTCCTTATGTACTAGCACTTAATATGGGGGGTAAAAATAAAGAGATAAAAGAGGGTTCTGCTAAGGAAAAGGTAGAGCTTACATTCTTTCCATTTACTATCGCCCTTCTCCTTCATTTTTAAAATTACTGTTCTTTACTTCAAAGTGTGTATAATGTCTGCTCATGCTCTGGGTCATATTTTAGCATCACATGCTAAAAAAATCTCAAAATTCCAAATCACAAAAGACTAAATTTTAGCACAGGCTCATTCCAACAGTTTTCAAAGGAGTACAAGCCTGAAGCAAGAGCTCATATGGGCACAATTTATTTCTTCTTTTCGTAGTCAAACCAGGTCTTGCCAGAAGCCCATTAGCAAACCTCAGCTGTCATCTGGGGTTTCAGGACTCTCCTCTTCCTGTCATGAAGGTTCTCAGGTCTAGCAGAAGGTGGGCAAGGCCCAGCAATGTAAACGGGGTAGTGGTGAGGTCAGTGGGTGGGTAGTTAAGCAGATCTCAAATATATTGCACAAAGCTCTGACTATGAGGAATGTTTTTATAATCATTTGTTCCCTGCTGGAAACCTGCAGGTTTCAGTCCCTGAGGAGTTCTTTGGCAGTCACTGGAGTTATTCTGGCAGTAATTGTTCAGCTGGATCTTCTAGTCTTTTGGATCCATTACAGGCCTTTCAAGGATGGAGTACACAGCTATAACACTCTCTACCCACTGAGAGCATGGTTGTTTATGAAGTTTTCTGCTTTATCAAGCAGAAGAGAAGACAATTAAAAAACATTGGAGTGATCTGACATCTTCCTGAAAACCTGCCCTGATAGTAGCATCTGTCCTCCTTCCCTCTTCCCCTTAATCCTGCAAGAGCTTCCTAGCACACATTATTCCCTGTTACTTGATAGAAGACTTCCAGTTTTGCAACTTTTTAACCTTTTCCTTTCACTTAAAGACACAAATCAGACTTAAAGTTGAAAACAATTGTGAAGTTTAAAATAGTGTTTTAAACACTAATAATAATAAAATGTTCTAATTCTAGAAATGATCAGTGGGTTGCCTAAATGCAAAAATTACAGTTCTCCTCAAACAGAAGCACATTTCCTGGTGTCCACATGCATCTATTGAACAGGACCAGGACAATTTCTCTTTGCACAGTCGCTGATCTCTGCATTACTTGGAAACAACCCCTCTATGAGAGATGCATCCTTTGATAACAGCAAAGATGAGTTTTGTTCTTAACATTGCTACAAAGTGACAAGGGTTGTGCCTCATACTCAACAAGGTGATGATCCCATTGGGTTCCTTCCAACTCAGCAGATGCTAAGATTCTATGCAGACAAGCAAATTCCCAGCACGTGGAATTTGTGCTTTGTACCTTATGGTGATGATCTGCCCAAAGTCCAGCTCGTAGTTGTTCACTTGGGCGATGAAGATGGCGGCCACCGCCTCGTACAGCGCCGTCCCGTCCATGTTGATGGTGGCTCCCACGGGCAGCACGAACCGCGCAATCCTCCTGTCCACGTGGTTGTTCTCCAGCAAGCACTTGAAAGTGATAGGCAGAGTGGCTGAGCTGCAGAACAGCACAGAAGCACACACTGGGTTATTTTGGTTTCTGGGGAATGAATGAATTGTAGCAAACCTTGTCCAGGCAGGGGAAATTCTACACAACCATCCGAGCACTGCTTCTCATTCCTTGCTCTGCACATGACTCTTACTGGGAACTCATTCCTCCTGAGGGAGGGTGTGGACAGTATATGTCCATACATGTGTACATGTCCATACATTATACGTGTATAAATGCTGGAGTTAGTGCTAATTTTGCTCCCCAAAATTAGAAATATTTTTCTCTCTTTCCCTGTTTCAGAAGAAAAGGGACAGAAATCCCACAGAGGCAGTGTTGTACACTCAAATGCAAGAAAAGGGAACAACATCCTATGCAGCTTACTACTAAAGTCTCTGAAAACTCTTGTACACTCATGGTTTCTAAAAATGTTTCCTTCCAGGCCTACCTCATATGTAAACAGTTTTTTATTTCTGCAAGGGGTTAGACAAAGATTTTATCAACAGCAGCCTCAAAATAAAAGTTGCAGACAAAACATCTGTATTTAGGAATATAAAATCCCATTTTCTCCCTGGGACAGATCTGCCCACGTCCTTTGTGTGATCATATAACAACCACATAATTGCAGGTCATATAGTAATGTGTACATATGTAAATGAGACGTATGTGTGTGGAATAGAATGGAATGGTATAAGACCATTTGACAGGTATTTATTTTAAATTGATCTCTTCAAAAATCTGACTCATGATTTCATACCCTAAAAAAAAATTCTGATTTTTATTTTCGTTAACCAAGACAATTCACGAAATACTATATGGCTATAAGTTTTCTCATTTTCAATAAAAGACACACATTTTTAAATAGTAACACACTGAAATGTGTTTATTTCTATATTTTATCAACTTTTTGGTAACATTATGCATTTAATCAAGTGGTCACATTCACTGATATGTCTTGAGTAATGAAACTGCATTCAGGTGAGTGAGGGGGTAATTTTTATGGCACATCAGTTTGTAGGGAAAATAAGTAACACCACTGAAGAAAATAAACAAATGGCAAAATATTTTCCTTGTTGTTATACCAATTTTAATACACTGCTAAGTATCTGAGACTGTTTAAATAGATGTAATATAGCAAACTCCTTCAAAATTATTCCAAAGTTACCTCTACAAAAGATAGTTATAGGGGAAATATTGGTATGGTGACACTGTGGTCTTCAGTGTCCTGTTCTCATGTGATTTACATGCCCTTAGACAGGAAATCCAGGTGTCTTTCCCCTGGTTTGGCAGTTCAGATTGCTCTGTCACCGTGTGTTGTGACCCTCACATCACAATGTGGCTCCAATACCTAAATCTTTTAATGACCATTAGCTGTTCTTCATTGAAGATACCACATTGGATCTGCAAATTCTTTCTCAGTTGTTGCAAATGTCCTATAAAAGCACAGAGGGATTCCAAAAACTCTGAAATCACACCCCCAAGTTTGCAGGAATGCGTAAGCAAAATGTTTCCGTGAGTAGGAGTTGTCATTTTGTATTTGTGCAAGCTGTTGTTCGAGGAAAGTGTTTGGAAAGGAAAAGTAGCTTCCTGCCATGGAAACACAAAAGAAAAAAGACAAGGCTATGTTTTCGTTGTGATATCTCTGTTTTCTGTAATTTTATGAAGTCTGACTGCTGAATGATTTACTACAAAATGCCAGTCACTGCCTGAAAATCCAGACAGAAGTCTTTTTCTAAGTATGTAAATATGCTGGAAAGGCAAGAAAGCAATGGGAATCTGATTACCTCCTCTAACTGGGGTATATTAAACTTTTTCATTCAGGCAGTCCTAGTATTTAATCAATATTTACTTTAAAAAACAAAGACAGCAAAGCATAAGCCCATAATCCCCAAGCTGCACACGAGATGTCATTTCTCTCTCGGGCATGCCTGTCATTTTTCACACAGTCATTTGTGAATGACTGAAATTCTCTGTGTCTTGTTTACCATAAAATGTTCATAAAAGAGGAGGATGAGGCTGTGGCTCACAAATAATGTAGAACTGAAAGTCCTGGAATAGATGCAACTAGGAGCAGACTCAGTAGCATTTCTAGATGCTCTAACTAAAGGCTTGGCCAAGAAACAATTATTTAACTTATTATTCATTGTCTCCTTTTTCTGCAGCTACTCAGTTTCAGAGAGTTACTTGTTTTTAAAGATGGTCCTCCCTCAGACATTTGGCTTTTCTGTAACAAAACCCTGCCTAATTTCTCTGGGGGGAAAAGAGGACAAAAAGGTGATCTTACAAGTCCTTCCCACTTTGCCCACACTCTGACATACCAGAATATTAAACCTAAGTGTCTGCCTGTTCTGAGGGCAGAGAGCTGAGCTGTCAAGCATTCAAGTTTTAACTGATTGACATACTCCAATTTGGTTGAGATGTGAAAAATATTGCGCAAAACAATCTCATAATACCAATGGCACAACCAGCAAAATCCCTATCTATTTCCATTGTTGTAAATAGATTTTGTGACACTGTTTTTGCAAGAATTCAACTTTTAAACTTGTGCAGTATCTCACAGTCAGGTGCGTCTTTCATTTGAATTTTATACTGATTGAAGTAAAATTTCTAAGACACATAACACATTGGATTTGTTGTTTGTTAAATATTACAATAAAAAAGAAAACAGTCAGAATGTAAGTGCGATGGTGATGAAAAACATGCAAGATACTGAGAGGAAGCAAATTTCCAGGTCATGGATTCCTGCATTTTCTTAGCATAGGCTACTTTACACCCCTGATTACCCTTTCAGCACCTGTTTCATATAAATGAACTTTTCCTGAATACAGGTGACAGCAGTTACATGGAGTATCCTAGGAGAGATTGTCTTGTTCAATGATGGTTCATTTTTACTCATAATGTATTATCTGGCACATACCAGAAAAGTATGTCTTATTTAAGGCTTTGGCTGTTGGTGACTCTGGAGGCAAAGGAATAAAGCTCCTGCTGTAATTCTGGAGTAATATTAAGATATAATTCAATAATTCAATAGAATTTGATAATGTTTTCAATAGAAAACATTATCAAATAAATAATTTGTTGAGGTTTTTTTTTTTTTTTGTCTTTCTGGTTAAATTAGGTGAGGTTTGTTTTCTTGAAATCTACTTTTATCTAGTGTTAAACAGTGGAGCAGTAACATTAAAGCCTGACATTTAATATTTATTAGGAGGAAAAAGTACTCTAAGGCACTGATCTTAATCTGTTAAGTCTTTTAAAAACTGACCCAAGGCTTTCAGCTGAGAGGTATCTTCTCCCAGCATTAACTTTGACAATTAAAAATACATTTTCAGAGTCTTATCTCAATTTTGGGATAAAATGCTGCAGCTGCAGAGACTGAGCATAAGCTAATGCTGGCCCAGGCCAAGCTCTTACTAGTGAGAGCCACAAAGACAGCCAGTCACTGTGGAAGAACAGCTGTTCAGCCTGCTCTGTTTATCTTATCATTCAAATGCATTTTGATATTTGCTCCAAAAAAATCAGCAAACTGATCTCATCTCCCCTGTCTAAATCTGCCTTTAATTTACACTGTGCAATAGCCAAGATCTTAGTGTTTCATAAGCAGCAAAAACCCTGAAAAACTCATGGTTTATAATTCGTCTTCAGAGAAGATGAAAATTGCTTCTTTTGATGGGATGTACCACTGAAAAGATGCTGCTTTAATTCATTAATGATATGAAAAGATGACCTAGAAAAACAAAATTCCCTCTTGCCATTGCAATGAGGAAAGCTAAAATCAAGAAGAATTTTGCCTGCAGGCCAAATTCTGCTTTTTCAGTGTGGTGAGAGGTGACAAGATCAGGGGCAGTGTGGGGGGAAGAAAGCAGAGTCAGGAATCCCCAACTGTGCAGCTTGGACACCCCAGAGCAGGGTGGGGCAAAGGCAGCACATGCCCACCCTCAGTGATGCAGGAAGGAGGAGCTGTGCATGTTCATTGTGTCCTAAAGGATGCACCAAAGGAAAAAGATCTGTTTATCTGTCCCTGCCTCTCCACTGATGTCTGTGCAAACCAAAATATTGCTGTTATTGGGATTTTTGGAGAAACATAAAGGGACTGAGAACGGGGTGCAGAACCTTTCACTAGAGGGAAATGAGCAGAAATAATGTTGAGATTCGGTATAATCATTGCCATCAATGGCTGCTTAGTGGCTTTCAGGTTCGCCCGTGTTACATTCTTGTGTTTTGTAAATGGTGTTGGTTTTGCTTCTTGTAGTTTGATCTCCAGCTTTAAAAACAAGCTTTCCACAGGTGCAGACTATCTGCAATGAGTATCAGCACACTGACCTGTGGGTTTCTTTCTATCTTTAGATGTAGACCTGAACCAGCACAGAAACATCCCCAAGAAACACATCGGTATTCTTAAAATCAACTCTTTGTTCTCCTCTGGGATGATCTGAAAATCCAATACCCACATGACAAGTGTTATATAATGCCCCTGTGGCAAGTCTTATTTAACCAGATACAGATGTGTTGACTGTCAGGAGAGGCAGCTCTCCTGTCCAGCCCCAATTATTTGTGCATGTTCTTTTGGCAACAGCTCAGTTATGTGCAGTATCCATTCCTTTCAGTGAAACAAAGGTGAAAAGTTCAGCTATCTCTAGACAAGACACTGCTATTTGAGCAGAAAACCATTGGAAAACATGTTGGGCCAGTGTTGGATTTGCAAAATATACACACTCTTAAGGAGGGACAAACAGCTAAATCCAAAAATGTCCAAGGCCCAAATGCTTATGTTCAGAGCCTTTCCTCAGGACTCACCTTAAATTTGGTGGTACTTTAGCTTCTGTCAATAAAGATACTAAATCTGGTAGCGAATGCTGCTGGTGGTTCTGGTGACAGACTGAGCTGCTGGCTGGTGCCAGAGCTCTGTTCCCAAACTACACCCTCTCTGGGCCTATAAATAATTACTCCTTGCACAGCTGAAGGGAGAAAGTTCTGTCTCAAAGCACTTGATATCCCCTGGGGCAGGGTCTTGTCTGGGAGTCAGAGCCCAAGAGAGTCAAAGTCAGCACAGGTTTAAGAGAAAGCTGAATTCCCTGTGTATTCCCCACTGTCAGTGGGTACTCTCACGTCAGCTTGGGGTAACAAGATGGGGCTGTAGAAAACCTCAACTAAGGATTGGTTTCCCTTAAAGAGGCTCAGCAGAGACAGACACCTCTCTCTCATCAGTGTCCAGATCAGTAAAGGACTCTTACATTGGTGATAAACCCAAAATGCAATGCTGATGAAAATATGAAAAATTACGAAAAGTAATATGTTTTGAAATATGTGCTGGTCTTTTAAGTCTTTATGAAACCTCCCCTGATAAAAGTTCTATAGATGCTAAAGATAGAACAAGGGCCAAAATATTATCTTTTTTTTTTCTAAAAAGAGAAATATTCAGATTAGATTTTTAGTAAAAGGTACCTCTTTCTAGGAAAAAAAAAGAGGGAATTAATAGAATGGCACAGATTAAAAAACTGAGTTGTCAGCAATAGAGTTCTTCAGAAAGAGAATTCCTAGAGAAGCAGGGCAGATAGTCAAGTGTGTCAAATGTGAGCCTGATGAGCCTTTTCCAACTTTAACATATTTGAGTGCAAAATTCTCATCTTACTTGAATCTGGGGATGTGGTGACATCTCAAGCTACAAACTTTTTACATTCTAATAATGAAGCTTTCCATAATTATTTAAGTGTAATTAGAGTTTAAACACCACCCACCATGTAATTTTTCTTGATTTCGTATTTCTCAGTATGCTGCTCTCTATTGGTCATTTTGGAGCAAACTATTATATATGAAAACACGTTGTAAAATGTAACAGTGGAAATGCAATACCTTCTGTACTGAAACAATAATTCCCCCCCGTTCTTTTAATCCTCTACATTCCTTCAGCCACAGATGCCATGAAACTGTGTTGTCATATTGGCTACACAGAAATGTTATTTTAATTGTCATTCTTGTCTCTGCTCCATGCAAGGCAATTCCAGCCCTTTCAAGCACATCTCATGCACCATTTTATCCATGTTGGGAGTAATTTTCATAGCCAGTTCACAAGCTGGTTCCCATTTTCACTGTACCTTTGTTCAGCTATGGTTAAAACTCATTGTACATCTTCCCTAAAAAGGGTGCAAAAAATATTATTCCTTGAGCAGAACAGTTAAATACTTTCCCAGTGCTGGACAATAGCTTGCAACCACAGTCTTTTGTGAATGTACCAGGAGGCAAAGACTAAGATGAGCAGAAAGGATAAAATGTTTCCACATGACCTAAATAAGAGGTTCCCCACCAATACCAAAAATGAAGTCTGGACAAACTGCGTGTTCCTCATATACATTAACTTTGTAGCAGCACAGTATTTTTGTATGGAAAAAGAACTTATTTCCTTTCTAGTCCTCTACAAAAAAAATGGTTTTGTCTAATATTTTTTAAACCAAGGGAAAAACAGTGTGACAAAATCATTGTCCAGTGGCTCCCACATAACTTCCAAAAGTTGAGACACACATTTTTAAAATATATACCAGTGAATTGGACAGAGACCATTGTTCAGATACAGATATATCTGCTCCACTGCAGCAACAGTGTGTTCTTCCCAAGAGATAGCTGTGGTAAGGATCTAGCAAATATTTTATTGGATGTCTAGAAACTCTGTAATACCTGGAAGATGTGGCCAGAGCAATGAGCAAGGCTTGAAGGATCCCTCTGATGAAGACAATGGGATTCTTCTTGGTGATGAAGAAGTACATCATTGGCAGAATAAACAGCCCGTGCACCACCAGGCCGCACACCACCGTAATGGCGTAGAAACCCAGCTTCTTCCCAATGGCCGAGGGGTCATCCATTTCTAGGATTTTGCCAGCTATTAGGAACACAATTCCAAATGGAAAATACCTGAGCAAAAAGAAAGACAGTCATTATTAGGAGACAGCTCCCTCCCATCACACTGTAAGAACTGGCAGATCCTTCCAGAGGCAATGCAGTAACAGCACTGTCTGCGTTCGGCTGTTCTGTTTCCACACAAGAGGAGGGTGCCCAGAGCACTGGGCTGAACAGTTTTTTCTGCAAGGTCCCCCTCAGCACAGCTGAGGTTATGGTGCTGGCAAGGAACGACTTTAAAATGTTTTGGTTCCAAAGGCAGCTCAGACTTTTTAGCTTCAGGCAGGTAAATTACTAGGAAGAGAGGGAATAAATCTAAGCTCCTCTCTGTTCTTAAAACTTAAGAACAGTTTGTGCTCATGCAACTGTTCATGGATTTTCATTGGGAGCTCTTAAGTAAACGTTTATGTTGCCTTTGGAAGACAGAGAAACACCAACATACACTAGACATGCTGTTGGACTGCCTGGGGTTTGATTTGAGGCAGATAAATAGGCAGAAGAATTGTTAGTTTCTGAATCCACTCTGGACAGGTGCTTTATCAAAACGGTTGTACTTCTGTGCACAGCTACATACAAAGCCATGGATGCCAAAAAGCTTTAGATTAAAAAAAAGAAAAAAAAAATCTGGGGGCATCCAGCCGTCTTCCACTTGCAGCTGTGCCATCTCTGGAGACTTTACACAACTTCCTCATTTTTCCAGAAATAAACTACCTCCTTTGACATATCCAACCAAGCGATCATTCTTTGACCCAGCTCAGTCAGATTGGACCACAGAGCTGGAAAGAGAGGCTGGTCGTGGTTTCCTGCCCCTTGTCAGGCTGAGCCACACTGGGGGACATTCTGAAGTGGGGAGAAGGTGCTAAGCTGATGGTTCTTGTTGTTGGCAGCCACCTGCTGTTCCTCTGGGCAGGTGTGTTGGCAGGTCTGGCTGGGTCTGCAGCAGTGCTGGAAGGGATGGAAGTACCAGATAGAGCATCCCATCATGCTTCTCATGGCTCTAATCCCTCTTGGCATGCCCAGGGATTGGCAGTGCCCTTAGGACATTCAGCACACCCCACCCAGCTATACCACGTTGTGTTATTTGGGAGTAACATAGAGGGTGTCCCTGTCAACAGGGCAGTACAGACCAGGGACAGATGTGTGTGCATCCTCAAATGCTGAGGCCCTGCAAAACTAAGGGTTGTTCACCTTCATTTATTTCCCTGGAAATAAATTTGTGAGATTTCTGTGCATTTTTTTCTGTTGAAATGTTCTTACTCTTTAAAAAAAATACGGATTTTCTTACTAAAACAGTTACTTACCAAACAGCAACTGCCACTATCTTCATGACAGATTCGTTCAAACATTGGCAAAAGCTGACCAAAGGGATGCCACTGTTCCCCATTCTTCCCAACATTATACCTGCGATCAAAGCATTCAGGTTCAGTTTCTCAGGTGTGAGAGCACAGCCCCAGTGCTTTCCCTCCCTGCTGTAACTCAAAGCCCCCTGGTAGCAAGCCTGTGTCCTTAACCATCTGTCATAGAGCCCTGGGAGGGATTTACCTGCTCTGAGTGATGCATGGAAGACAAACTGAGGAACATTTTCTAGTGAAAGAAGCTGTTTCTGCCTACAACTGGGCAGCACCCACGAGAACTTGGGAGGCAAAGTTAGGTTTTGAGGTTTGCTCTGATAATGGGGAGTTAGTAATGAAGTCTCTGCCGTATTTTTAGTAGCTTCCTGTCTGCATGATAATAATTAACCTTTATAATCAGTCAGGCTTTGCAGTTTTGAGGGAGGTACGGAACTGCAGTTTCATGAGGAGAAAGGCCAAATTGCTATAAAGACTAACCAGTAAAGAAGAAAGCAAATAAAACCCATTTATGTGCCCCCATTGCTCAGAAAGGAAATGAATACAGCTCTGGGATGTGTCATCTAACCATATATTCTCCAGACAGTGTTAGTTTCCATTAATGCATATAAATAGACATTTTCCTATAGCTAATTATCCTCCCTGAAACGATTATAAGTGATCGAGTCAATTGCTCAAGGAAGCATTTCAAAAACCAGCTGTACCAAGGGAATTTGCCTTTGAGGGGAGCTGCCTGGGGAAGCAGGGGCTGGCAGTGGGGTGTGTGCTGCCACTTGCTCTGGATGTGCAGTGTCCTTGCTTTAAACAGGAGCCTGGGCTCTGTCCCTTGGAGCCCACAGCCGGAGCCACGTCTCAGGCAGCGCCGCTTCCAGGGCCATCCCCTGCTGAGGCAGGGAGGGAGGCTTTCAACTGCCTTATCCAGGGATTTCACAATAGCAGTGCACTCAAGATGTGAGTGTGTGAGCCTGTTAATATTCATCTAAGCCATAACTTTTAGGTCAGAAGACAACACTTTCATTAAGCATGTTGTTCATCTTTGGTAATGGCACACTAATTATAGTTCATAGCCTGGTCAGTGCCTGTTTCACAAGAGTCTTGTCTTCTAAATCTGCATAGTTCAAAAAAGAAGATATGTCTTCTTTTTGATTTTACAGGAACAACTGCAACTTTCTCCTTAAAACACTGTCCTACCTTGGCATGTGGGTGTTGGTGGGGACCGACAGGGGAGTGTCTGACAGACAGGGCAGGACTGGGGCCTCCAGTGTGCAGCCCTGATGTACCAAGGTCCATTTAGAAGCAAACAATTTCCTTGTAATGAATAAATAATTTGTGCTCCTCTAAGAAAAAAAGATGCGATGTCTCAAGCACTTTGCCACTGTCACCATCTCTAGCAGAAACCCCTGCACACCGTGAGGAGAGGCAGCATAGCTACTGCCAGCTGAGCCTGCACCAAGGCTTTACACTCTGCCTGTCCGATATTGCCCATTCTAATGCATGCCTGGCAAAGAAGTCCAGTCGTTGATACCCAGGATGTATTCCTGGACTGAGCATACGAAGCAATTCACCTCCTGCTTCATGAAAAGACAATTAGCTCAAATCTAAATTTAAATTCTTGTTCCTTTATGCCATTATGGTGGTGAAGGACCTTAAAGAAGCTGTAATAAGAACTCATACCCACCCTACTTTCTCTTATGTAAAACGACCTTTGAGCAAATAAAGCGCAACCAAAGTGAGCAAAACTGTTGCAAAGCACCAAGGCCTGTGCAATTTTTTTTGCAATACAGAAAAACTTTGGAAGGATGCTCTTCTTCATAGGGTTGAGGCCGTAGGTCTTCTGTTTCAGTGCTTCCATTTTGGGGGGCAGCACAGTGGTGCAGAAGGCTGAAGACAGTGATAAATGCTTGGCTGCATCCTTTGTTCAAAACAAAAGCCTGAAATAGTCCCTGGTGATGGCAGTTGTTGAGGCTTTGGTGTCTCAGGTTTGTTTGTGGCTGATACAGCCATAGGTGACCCAGCAGCCACGCTGTGGGTGACAGTCCTGGTACTGTTTTCTGTACATCAGCCAGGAAGAAACCAGCTCTCAGCTTCCACCTCCTGAGCCCCGGCCAGGCCAGCAAGACTGAGGGGCTTGGTATAAGTCATACATTCAGTTCTGGGAAGACAATTAATATCTTCTGTTCTCAGCAGTAGAAAATTGCCCTTGGTCCTAATAAGTACATGTAATTAATTCATTCATGTCCAGTACGTTTTGACTGGAATTGTGTTTGCGGTGACATTGTACTTTGGAAATGGACTATAAAATACTACAAAATGGGAGAGAGCCAGTTGCCAGCAGGGTTGTACATGGAATACCACCCACTGGAGAAACTAAAAAAACACAGACAAATCCATTAATTCCAGGTTTGAATCTTGACCCCTTGTGCTGGTATGAACCATAATATAATAAACACAGTTGAAGATGTTTTATGGAACTACCTTTGCTGACCAGATTTACTTCCAAGAATAAATTTACATAGGGAAAATTTGATCAGCATTTTCTTATAAAAATCATCAGAACTTTATGATTAACTAGGAAATGTTTGCTTAAATTTCTTCTTTCAAATCCACAAATCCACAAACATAATATAACACACATGGCACCAATGAATTCCTCCAGCAAATTAAACTGAATAAATAAGCCAGACAGGAGTTCTTGCTGTGACAAGCTACTAGGTGGTATATAACTATCTTCATTGCAGGATAGCAAAAAGAAAATCAAGAAGTTTCAATCAAAAAGGGAAGATACACAGATTTAAAACTCCTAAAACAATATGGGTTGGGATACTGGTAGAGGGGCCATGGGTCTGATCTGGTGGTGATTCCTACCTCCTCTGAGCACACTGTATTAGTGTGTCTTACAGGCAGCAAAAAATGATTCATAAATAAAGCTCAAAATAATTGACAAGAAAAAAAAAAAGAAAAAGATTGTAAGTGAATGCACAGAAAACACAACTCCATGGAACAAAAGTCATCAAGGATTTTGAAAATTTATCTTCAAAAGGGTGGGAGAACAGCTCTGGAACAGTCTTGCCTTCTCCCCCACAAAGTTTAGATAGAAGCAGTTAAAAAAGCTGAATCAAGAAACCAAGCAACCCAACCCCAATCCTTTTCTCTTAAATGGACACTTGGATTATTACAAACCAAACATGTCTGAAACCTACCCATCGTGGCAGAGAATATCACGATCCCAAGTACATTCATGCCATCACTAGTGCCTGGCTCTGATTTGTAAATCACTTCAGGAGGGGGAGTGATATCCAAGGCAAAATTCTGGACATTGGATCCATTCTCATCCTGCACTCCATATATTATAATGCGACGAGTAGTGCTTTCAGATGATGCTTTGTTAGATTTAATGATGGGAATACTCCTGGTGCGATACTGAAAGAAAACAAAGTAGTTTTTATTACAATATCCCAGCAGGAATTAATAGTTTAATGAGACCTCCTAAGTGCTCTGTTTCAACAATGCTGCATGTTGAAGGGACAGGCATGAAAAGGAAAATGAACGCTCTTGTCCCTATCTGCTAAAATCTGTAAAAACAGTTGAATTTTTTGAAAACTGTAACAAAACCAGAGTTTCCTATAATCAGACCCTGGTACAGCAAACACTTTGCCTCCTGACAGAGCTACTCTCCTGTAAGACATAATTAGGAATGGCTCCCTAGAGGTTCTGAGTGCTGTTCTCATCGTGATGTTCCCATGGAATATTACCCCAAGTGAAATAAATACAGCCATGCCTCTTGCTCACTCAGAACTTTTAGATGAGCTTTTCTTGCCAAATTCCAATCTGAGTAATTAGATTCTTCCCCAATACATTATTTTGTTGCCTTAACTGAACATGGTATTCTGTTCTTCCTTTGTGTGGTGTTGCAGGGTGCTCTTAAATATATTCCAACTCTCCTCAGGTGGATGTGGAGCTGATAGGAGTGCATATCTATTCTCTAGTCACACTAGAGAGCACTTTATCTCTGTTTTGCCTTCAGATACCATGGCTGCTGAAGCTAATGGAATGGGACCCATTAATTCCTAAATGCTGAAGGTACTAACAGTGTCTGAAGTCATATGCCATGTCTGTATCTAGGTTGTGTTTTACAAAGAAACATGTTTCATATAATGCTGGCTTATGTCTTTCATCAGTAAAAGGAATATAGCCACTTACCTGCTTGAATGTGGCCTCAACAAGATTGGCTGGAAACATGTTCCTAAAAATGAACAAATAGAAGAATAATTTCTATGGAACTGAAACCAACTTCTTTTTACTGCATGTTGGGTCTCCCATGATAAATCAGGTCTTTGCCCTCCTGGAGAGCAAGGGGTAGGCAGATTGCAAAGGATGCCACTCTCTCCCACTCTGCCTTAGAGCTGTGCCTGGCTGAGCATGGCTCAACAGAGAGACAGCTCCTCGGAACTGAAGTTTTGGGACTTGCTTCCAAACACCTGAGGTGAGACCCAGGAGCTCTGGCTGCAGATTCTGGCTCTGCCACAGTGTCCATGTTGTAACTGGCGTGACATAATTGCTGTGATTCCCTTCCCCATCTGTTGACTGAGAGAATGAATGTTCTTTTATTCCATATTTTGTCTTTCCTAATTAGATAATGAGCTGTTCAAGACAGTCAAGGATGTATTCCTGAGACCCCTGGGTGCTGTAACCTACTGTGGGACTTCTAAGTGCTCCTGTGCCAATTCATAAACTGTACTACCCCCGATATACGTTCATCATTAAAAGCTGTTCATCATTGCAGGTAAGGTAGACTTTGCAGTGGTTTGGTCAAGAACAGTTTGCTTTCTTATCAAAATTTGATTTTGATACAGTTCTGAGGCTTCAGAACAAGGACCTGAATGAAGCCAACGGCTTCATCTTTGCTCACCGCTGAGCTACAGAGGAAGACAATGACCAAACACTGAGTTTGCAGGGAGACCAATAGATTTTTAACTCCAAAAGAGACTCTTTGTCACCTTTTTTGAATTTCTGGGTGTCTCAGTCTGTAACATTTCACACAGTTATATCTGGAGCTAATTTATAGCTTCAGTTTGAGCTAGATACTACTTTGCAGAAAGACATTCAATCCTAATTTGAAATGGAGAGTACCCCCTCTACAGGCTTCAAAGAGGAATCATAGTATAATTGGGAAAAAATAGCTAAAAAGTCATACATTTCCGTGCAGCATTTGGGAATCAAGATTTGTGTGATGATTCTAATAGGATCATTTTCAGAACTGATTTATTTTCAACCCTAAGCTTCTCAACCTTGGGGCAGAAGACAGTGACAGTCTATGACCCAATTATCTCTTTTTATATACATATATTTATGTGAAGAGAAACTCCTCAATTCTCCAACAAAATGACTTTTAATTCAAAGTCCTGTTTAAACCCCAAGACGGGTTAACACTTAAATACATGTGAAAAGCCTATTCTCGTTCCAAAGAGAATTGCTGTGTGCATGGACAGTTAAATGCATGCTGAACAGAGACATTTTCCAGAGCTGCTTTCCTCTCTGCAGCAGCAGCAGCACATACTTGCTGCTGATGGAGTCACAGTGCAACACTGGCTTAGAAAACACGATTGTTTTTCTATTTTAAGTGATTATGGTCACATTAAAACTATGAGGTAGATTCCGCATCAGTAGCATCAAGCACAGAGAGCAATTGCTACAAAGAGGTAGTTAATTCGTTTTTAGAGAGAACTGTGGGAGAAAAATTTTAATTAAATGATAGCAGTACTGTGTAATGATTGAAACAGAGGACTGAGCATGAGAGGGGTTTGTTGGCTTGCTGCTTGAGAGCAGACAAATCTCATAAAGGCATCAGGTTATCTCTGCAAACCGTCCACGAAGCCGCTGATGCTCTGGTTCAAATGTCAAATGTGTAGCCAAAGCAAGACACAGACAAGAGACAGCTGGGCATCCCTTCCTGTCAGGTGCAGGCACAACCTTCTGCCTGAGCCCTGGGGCTTGGCTGACACAGGGAACTAAGTGAGGAACAGCTGGATGGAGCTGGGCCTGGGAAGATGGAGAGGATGTTTATAGGAGGGAGAAGCACTGGAGAGTGAAGGTGGTTACTGCTTTATTATGCCTCATAAGGGAATTCTGCTTCCAGATTGTTAAAGGCTTCATTAATATTAAATTGTCTTTGTTTTGTGATGTGAGATGCTGGGTTGAAAGGTGCTACAGGAGTGCTCAGTTGTGCTCTGACCTGCTGTGTGAATGAGAAATATTCTGAAAGCATAGATCCACACAGAGATTCCAGCGCAGCTCTGAATATGCACCTCACGTACGAGCTGTGGCTTTACACAGCTTTTTAAATTGCTGATGATTTTCACTTTCTCCCTCATAGTCCTAATTAGTAGAATTAAGAACAATTAAGACTGCTCGAGAAAGGAAATATCATATGGTTAGTAGCTAGATTAAATGTTAGACAAATTTGTAGAGGATTAAAGCATTTTGTTTCTTTATCATTCTTTATCCTGCAGGAATTACAACTACCCACTTAATACTAGATGCTGGAATTCTCCCAATATTTTTTAATATATTATGCACTGTGATCCAGTCTTTGAGACTAGCCTTACCAAAGTTACACAATTTATCCGGTGAGAGGCTGACCTGAATGTGTTTGCCAGAGCCTCAGCTTATTTTTTTATTTTAAGCTGGTTTACTTGGATTGCGAAAATCCAGTATTAGCCAAAATTAAGTTTTGTTAATTAAAAACATTTAAGAGAGCAATTGTTGGATGAGAACTTTAATGGACTAAAAACAAATAATGAGAAGAAAGAATCAAACTGCCACCTAGAGATGGGAGGTGACTGGGTGGGTTTCTGGGTTCTGTCAGGCCTCTTCAGAAACACTTCTTGCTTGAGTGTATGTTTTGCTACACATTGATATTTCCAGCCATGAGCTGGATGTTTAGCAAGGATCTTCTGGGAGTGGTTCAGAACAAGAGACTGAAGTGAGAGTGACAGTGGAGGATTTGACTTTTAAGTATGGAACTGGCATGGGGAGGGCTGGCTGGATCCTCACAAGTGCCTTGGGGCAGGTGCCCTGTGGGCCTCCTGCCCACCAAACCTGAGCCCTGGGGAATGCTATGGAGAGGGAGCTTCACTCTGGCTCAAAATCCAGACACGTGCATTTGCCCAAATATACGACAAAATTAATGGCAGGATGTTGTAGCCTGTCCATCTCTGCCCACCTCTGTTCCAAGCACCCAGCCTGCCACCAGATTGGCCCCTGCACATCTCTGTGAGCTTTACTGCAGCTCTGGATGAGATCCAGGTGTACCCACATGGATCTGGTACCAGGATCATAAAGCGAGGCTGTGTCTCTACTTAAAACAGGTACTGTGTTTATCACTGATGTACGCTGAATTAAAGACACTGCCAGCCCTTACGAAGCAGTGATTCAAACTGAGCTCATCATTGCTGTCAGCACCTATAAATACTGTTGTGTTTGTTCAATTAAGAGAGCCAAGCAGATAAAATACTTCTCAAGTTCCAGCATTGCTTTCAGATTGCTTACAAGACACAGGTCACAAAATAAAAGTGCAGGAAACTTAACGTGATCTGGGATTCATTTCTCTAGCACAAGCAATATTGTCTCTAACCTCAGTGGCACAGTTCAGCATTCCTAGCAGAAATAATTTCACATGAGAGTAGGGAAATAAATCTACTGCATAACAGTGACTGAGTCTGGTTTAAAACATAGATAAATTTAGGTCTGAGACAAGGATATAGTTGTAAAACAGAAATTGAGACATAGGCTTTCTTTTTTGCATTAAAAATTAACAGCTTAGTACTGCCTGCCCTGAGGAATAACATTTCCCAGAGCATCTTCTGCCTCAGGAACTCTGCCAGATAGAGCAGGAGTATTCAGCTGAGGCTAAAAGGGTGAATGTGCATGAAACTTCAATATCAGCTCAGTGAACCTTCTACAGACCTGAGCTACTGAGCCGCAGCTGGCACAGCGGGCCTGGCCTGCATTTGCTGTGACAGCAGCACATACGCACAAGTGACCTACTAATCACCACCTCTGACTACAGGCTGCTGCATTCTACGAGCAAATTTTGGAGCCCTTCCCTAATTCTGCATGGGATAAAAGGATTCAGATGTAGATATATTGAGTTAGGAACATGTATGTATATGTAATATGAGACAACGATGGCAACATGTTCTGTAATTTGATAGTCATGGATTTTGAGAAAATCCTAAAGATTTGTATCAAGTGCAGGCAGCGCCTGGTCTGAGCAGCAGGTCTGAGGGTGCAGCTTCCCATTGGACACAGGACAAATTAGCATCTTGCCAAAAGTGGAAGGTCCTCTTCCCTTCCCTGCTGCCCCCCAGCAACTGTCCTATGAATTAACAGAGCTGATCGTTTTTGCTCCCCTAATTTCAGCTGCTTTAGGAAGCTGAATTGTGTTAGGAAGCCATTCTTCAGCACTGTCTCCCGGATGTGGGAGCCCTCTTGTCTCTTCAGAAGGGGGTTGGCTCTGAGAACCACAGTAGTGACACGAAGAGCAGCACTGTTAAAAACGGTGTCACTGTGACACTGTTAACTGAACTGTCCAGAGAACATGAGCCTGCCGCTACTTGAACAGCTCTTTTGACATCTCCTGGATAACTTCTGTTAGAAATAACAGGCCAGATTCTGGTTTCAGTAAGGCTCCTGAATATCTGAAATACTCATCCTGAGTCCTGACTACAGCGTCATTAACTCAAACCATTCAGCTTTTGCAGATCCTTTCAGACAGAAATTAGGCCAGCCGCTCTAGCACAGCACAGCCACAGGTACAGCAGATGTTGTTTCCTTGACTCAGAACACCCCTTCTCTCTGGCACACTCTGTGCTGTGCAGCCCCAATCTGGTTTTGCTCTCAGACTTTGATGTTATCAGCACCTAATCCCTGCCACACCAGACAGTCTGGCTGCAGGCTCCCACGCTGTGGAATTAAAGCCACCAGACTGGGGGTTTTGCTACATATGTGTCCTCATAATATTTATTGGCCTATATTTGCACTAGGCATAAAGCAGCTTTGGACACCCTGCTCTCAAATTTGAGCTAGCGTAGCTGAGCTTGTAAGAACATTGTTTTAAGGCTGGGAATTTGACAGCGTTCTAATATTTAAGTGTTTGAGACCTTACCCTGTCACTCTATACAGCAAGGGTACAGAGAGCAAAAACGGAGCCTGAATAGCTTGACATGAGAACAGTAACATTTCCAAGTTTTTCCAAGAATGAACAGCACTGTAGCTCCTATTTACTATAGGCTGAGGTCATTCTCAGTGCCATTACCTTAATCTCAAGAATTTGTTTACTTTTTATGTCCTCTGCTTGAATTCATGATCAGCTGTGTAGACTCCTCACTACTCTTACACATGAGGCACAAATCCTGTCCTTAGCCATACAGCTGAAGTATCTTCCTGCTGATGTCAGGGGGCTCCAGCAGGGTTTGCACAGCTGAAAGCAAGGGCAAAATTTAACCTGGAAAGACCAAACAAACCACCTATAGCAGGGGCCATGTGAGAAACCATCTTGCACATCAGTAGTCACCTCCAGTGCCTCATCTCATTACTCAGTACCACTCATACTACCTCCTGCTAAAACGACCAAAGAAGGTTTTTCCAGATTTAATGAGGCACTAAAATCCTCATTATTGGGATAAAAAGTACTTAGAGAATGCAAAAGTCACTAATCGGGTCTAGCTTATTTTGTCTTGCTTTGGTTTTTTTCGAAGATCAGAACGGAACCCATAATGTGGAATCATTTTGTCAAATATGGACTTTTTATCTGTCCTGAGGGCTGCATGGCATTTCAGTTCCAGTAAGGGATCTGAACTTTCTTACCCTGCTTCCTCTGAAAGAAAAGGTCCTGACACAGCCCTAACAGGGCTATGGCTTTCTGAGAGTGGAAGCACAAGTACATCACAGCTTTAGGTATCTTGAAAAGGCTGAATTATATCAAAGGTAACATGACAGGCCCAACATATTTCCACTGTGGTTCCAGCAAGGCAAGTTATTCCATAAAAAGTGTGTATTTACACTGGAAGATGTCCAGACCACTTGTCTGGAGGATGGACAACATATTCCCTTGCAAGTTCGAAGCTTTCCTAGTGCAGTTTTAATTCCTGGCCCCTGTGCACCTCCTGCTCTGTGACTGAGGCCTCCTGACCAGAGGGCAGAGTTTGCTATGTACTCCATCTCCTCAGGGTGGTTTTCATCATGGAATTATCTTTTTTCCATGCTGGATTCCTTTTGTGCCAAATAGGGACCACACATTTAGAGGCTTCAGAGTCCTTTGTAAATACTTAAGGTTGGGGCTTCTGTGGAGATTGAACTCTTAAAAATTAACCAGAAGCAAAGACCTGGTCCCAGTGCAGAACGGTTGGTACCAGGTTGGTTTTGTGAGATAAAAGAAAACTGGAAATCTGAAATGAGTAAAAATGGTACTTTGCCATAGGGGACAGATAAATATTTCTGTCATAGTATGCAGTGGCCTTTGGCGAAAGACACATTAATGTAACAGCATAGTTATTTTTGAAAGTTCTTTCATAGTTTAAACCTGGATCATTTAATGCACTCTTAAATATCTTTCTGTGTCTACATACAATTCAGTCTTCAGCTGTAAACTTTTAAAGGTGTGATTTCTGATTCTGCACAGCCTGGACTTTTTCCAAACTACAATAGCTACTGTTTTTTTCCTGCCCTATTTTCAAGAAACACAATTTCAATAATTTAGAATATAGACCTTAGCTTGAAAAAAGGGAAAGGAAGTGATTTTAAAGAGTGCTCAGGATTCCCATGATAACATAAATCCTCTACAGTGTTTATATCCTCTTCTAACTCTTAATGGTATAAAAATAAAGCCTCTCTTGGTTAAGCCACATTGGTTTTCAGGGTACCTGCTATTAAATTTGATGCAATCCTGAATATTCAGTGGTAAAATGCTCTGATTTCCCCTTCCAGTAAACTTCAGAAATGTACAAATTTATTTGTCACGGGTCAAGGTGAGATTTGATCCTGTCTGCCTTCAGTGAATTGGTTTATTTGGGGCTTTGAGCTGAATAAGTTTACAATGCCTCGCTGTCATGCTAGAATTGAGAAAAACTAACAGTGTATATGAACCCTGCACCTGCTGGTGCCCAGATCTGCATTCAGGCTGATACAAAACAGGAGGGGAAACCCAGTTTGGCTGGGACTTGTTTACTTGTGTGAATGTTTATGGTGTTTGCTTGTTTGTTTTATCTCATAAGCCAAATTTTGTTTCCCTTGGTGACAAATGCAGGTGGCATGATTTCAGTTGCAGCAGAATTCCCCCTTCTAAATCAAAGGTAACAGATGTAGTGGAAATACTAACTGCTAATGTCAGCAGTGTGGTCCTGGCTCACAGAACTAGTCATGCACATGTTTGTCCTCAAATTACAGGCATTTTCTATTCTCCTAGCCAGGTGATTATGCTACAAAATTAAACAAACCTAATATTTTAAATTGAACACTATTCCTGTAAATATGCCCCTTCTGTCCTTTTGAATAAAACACTCAAAATCTGAATTACTTTTAAAAAATGATATCTTGCCTTTCTTAATTTCTTAACTCATAACAGGCTACTAAATTGTCACTCTTATTTTTAGGGACAAAGTATAAAGTTAATTTCAATAATTCCCACAGGAAGAAGAAGGCAAAGATGTTTGTTGATTCATTGCTATTGCTGCTGAGGTACCCCAGAGCCACATTCCTAGAACAAGAACCCTACCAGGTCCTGTATGAGCTGGGAATATTTTTCTGGCCCCACAGAATTTTCTGAACAACCCCCAATGAGGTAATTTCTTTTCCATGTGTTTTGGTTCTCTAGCCCTAAGAAAGGAAAATGGTCCTTGCCTACCTCACAGAAGTATTACACATCATGAGAATGAATCCATAAAAACTCATGAAGCACCAGGTGCTTAAAGACAACATGATCCTTAGCCTGAGGATTATATAGAGCTTTAAATGGAAGAAAATATACTTTCATAGGCCTTGCAGTGCTTGCAGCAGAAACCTTGAATAAAATGAGGGCAGATTTGTACATCTCTCTCAATGCAGCAATAAAGTGGCGGCTAAAGAGAGAAGCACCTTCAGAACAGCATCTCCTGCACAGCTTCAGACTCCCAGCTGCCTCCTGAACTTGTCCTTAGTCCAGATCCAATAGAGAGGGGTAGGTTATGCAAGGGGAGGTTCCTGCACAGGAACCACCTGGTTAAACGGGCATCTTCCACAGGCAGCAGAACATTCTTGTCCCCAGTCTCCTGGGGGTTCTCTTTAGAAAGGAATTCTTACAAGTACTGCTGTTTAGAGTGGCAAAAAAAAGAAGTTTGAACTGTGGATACAATTTTTGAGGCATGCAATTCAGAATGTTGATGAGATTATGGATTTCCTGGCTGATGTGAGGTTTAGAGCCATTTCAGAATTACACAGCACATTGTTATATTCTCATCAAGTCATTGCTGTTTGGGGTTTTTTGTTTGGTTGGTTGGTTTTTTTTACATAATGGATAAGTATACAGGGGAAACACCATCTACAAAATAATGCAAAATAATAATACTAATAATAATAATAATGTGGTTATTGATTAGTGTTGCAAGTGTTTAGAATAACCACAAGGGTCTGCATTAGTTTTTGGTTTCATTTCTTGCTGATTCAGTACATTCTTTAATTTCTGATTAAAACCACTTCTAAAAGCAAAAACCACACACAAAAATTCAAGACATTCAATTTCTAGCAACATCCTTCCTGCCAAAAATTCTAGATTTGACAATGTCATATATAACATCACAAGAAATAATAATATTTTTCATCATTTCAAAGCGGCTTCAAATCTGAAATCAATGAGGGTGAATGCATGTATCCCCATGCCAAAATTCATGCTTTCAAAGAAAACCCCCACAATAATGTCACATATATCATCTCTCCACTTGCACATTTAACATTCTTCATTTGCAGAATACCAGATGTTTTCTGTGTAAACTTCTGGGCATATATGCAATTGATAAATGGAGAGGAAATTAATGAATTGAGAAGATAAAGCCAATCTGGGCCGAAAAAGATGGTCTCCAGCTGTGAATGGAAGTGATTTATCATTGAGCTAAAGGATCAGCTTTCCTAGCTCAAACCAGCGGATACATGATTACATTTAATCCAGACTTCCACACAGATATTTAAGAGTCTTGCAACTGACTGCAGCAGAGCCAGAATTTCACCCATAGTGTTTGCCTAGGCTGAAATCCCATTCCCCACAGTTTTGTTGTTATTATTTATTTATTTAGTAAGTGTGGTTATTTCTGTAGCAGAGGAATAAAAACCATCCATTTGTGCTCTTGGGCTAGAAAGATTGCAGCTGTGGCTGCTGCTTAGCACAGCAAAAGGAGACTGAGTTTTATTCTCTCTTTTTAACCTTTGGTAATGAGAGAGGCGTGTTGACCTTGACATTGTTGACACCTGCCCAAACCAGTGAAGAATTTAAGGTTTTGCAGACTAGAAGCACATGGTTGTTTGGAAACTTGAATACCTGAAATGTGCACACCAGCTATTATGATTTCCTCTGGTAAATATTTGTAGAAAGTGAAATTATAGAAGATATTTGCAGATGTTTAGTTCAGGACATATTTTTTTACCTTCAGTGAGGCTCAGTGGAATAAAGTGTTCCCAAACCTCACCACGACACCCCTGGGGTACAGGGAGTAGCCAGACAGAGGTGGAGAGATGAGATTGTAACTCAGATCTTGGGTTCCAGTCACACATTCGGTCGTTTTATGCAAACACAATAGTATAGAACTGAATTTCGATTTTAAAACCCCAGATTACTTTCCATCTGACTCATCTCCATGACAAGCTTACTCTGAGCCTCTAAAGGCACCTGGGCTGGTGTAAGAAAAGGGATGGGAGCCTGTGGTGAGGGAGACGCTTCCCAGACAGAGCTGTAAGGTCAGTTTGGGTGTAACATTGCATCCCATGTCCCACTGTGCCTTTACTTGTCTGAGAGTGAGGCCTTAGAAGCAGCTCAGCACGCTAGAAATGGTTTCCAAACCCTGCCACTGTGAAGACAATCACTGAAGTCTCTTAGATTCTCTTTTACTTCTTATGCTACTCTTTCATACTAAGGGATTCAAAGCTCCTGTAACTCACTCTTGGTGTAGGAATTACAGTCCTTTGTGCAGCAGAAATAGAATAATGTGACTTGACCTGATGTCACAAATAGGTGTGGGAATTGCCCTGCACATCCATCCATCATGGCACAGTCACTGGGGAGATACAGATGAGCATCCTCCCAATGCACATGAAGATGGTGGCTTTGTGAAAAGCTACAAAAGAGAGTGTTCTCTGCTGCTGTTCCATGACTAAAATCATTTGGCCCATTCTCACAAAGACTTTGATGAAATACAGGTGACCTGGCTAAACACAACGTGAAGGAGAAAAAAAAGATTTTTTGGAGGTGCCTCCTCCCTGTTCCTTCTGATTTCAAGTCCAAATAAGTCTAATTGAAGTACTTTGTGTGCTGACATGCTGTCAGGGTCAGGAATTTGGGTTTTTGAAAAAAAAACTGTGCAACATTTTTAATTTCAGTAAGTTGAACTCCAAAGAGAATTCTTTGTGGTACAGATACACATTTGGCCCTTGCCTGATGTAGTATGAGATCAGCAACTTGAGGAACTACCAAACAAAGGCAAAACTTGGTCTTTCTGCTTGAGCAAAATAAATCTGAGGCACAGAATATTTTCAGTCAAGAAACTAATCCCACCAGCACCTGAAATGTTGGGACAGGGAGGGATTTCAAGCAAGGCTATCAAAATCCAGCAGTGCCCTAATGCTGCTCTAAAAGAACAACTGTGTCTTTTGCCAAACGAAGTAAAACAAATAAGGAAAAGCTACAAAGCAGAATTAAAAATACACAACAATGGTCTTTCTAACCGAGTCCTTTATCTGCAAATTGGTATGAACAGTTGTAACAGCACTTTTAAGAATTATTTTCTCAAAAATGTGTATTTCATCCCTTTATTTAAGGTTTTGCCCATTGCAACCATCTACCCTTATTTAAATTAACATTACATTTTAATACTCCCTTGACCTTAATAATGGATTTGATGGTGAGGTCCACAGGCTACATAGAATTCTGTGGGGTATGAACGACTTGCTCCATTGTTGTTGGTTGGTGGCCATTAATTTAAATTTTACTAGAAACAGCCAGTATAAACATCTGATAACTTGAAAATCATCTTCTGAAATTTACTTTTTTCTCAATTTAAACAAAACACATATCCTTAGATTCAGAACTTAGGCTCAGGCCACAGTTCCTCACACAGTTCTGTACAAAATGCTGCGTTCAGAAAGCAGAAAGAACGAATGTCATTACCGGATTAAGTCCAGCAGTGCATCTGCAGAGCTCATGATGGGCTTTCCACCCTCCTCAGTGCTCTCCTTCTGTGCTGCTCCACCAGGGTGGATAATGGAGACCATAATTATTCCCACAATCACAGCCACAAACGTTGTCCACAGGTAGTAAGTGATAGTTATGA
This sequence comes from Oriolus oriolus, assembly GCA_013400235.1. Lineage (NCBI taxonomy): Eukaryota > Metazoa > Chordata > Aves > Passeriformes > Corvidae > Oriolus > Oriolus oriolus. Next base: position 65,629 of record VXBT01013992.1, read on the forward strand.
TTCCCAAGCGACTGGAAGTCTTGGCATCCAGGGCTGCGAGCCCAGACATCAAGCTGTGGGAAGAAAGCACAACACAAATTTTATCTTTTGCATTACATTAATGCAGCTGAAAGCCTAATTTCTGAGTTATTCCGGTCTGCCTGCTTCTCCCACAGCTGATTCTACATGTCAGTGTTTTTATAAGCTTGCCAGTAACGCTAAAGCTGCAGTCTCTGTGTCTGAGGAGGTGTTTTCCAATTGCCAGGTCAGATCCTGGTTACTGGAAGGAACTTGCAAGCTCAGGCTGCACGTGTGGGGACTGAATCCTACTGAGTCTTCCCTGAAATTCCAGTGACAGTTTTACACAAGTTACACATGTGATGGCTCAGTTTACAGGAGCAGTGGCAATAGTTATTAAAACTCTGTGTATGAAACTCTACACATAATTTTACAGAATAGTAGAATAATTCAGGTTTGAATGGACCTCTGAAGAAAATCTAATCAACCCCCTCACCCCTTCTTGTGTGAAATAGGGACACAATTTTGAAATTAGAAACACTAAGGGGCAATTTTGTCATATAGTCCTTTCTTTACCTAAAAGAATAACTTTTTTTCCTTTCTAAATCAATTCAAAGCACAAAATAATTTTGCTTTACTGGGGGGCACATTGAGAGCAGACTGTAATTCAGTGTGCCTTCCGTCTAAGTGAAGACAGTGGATAGGATGCAGAGGAAACACCTCCATGGGAAGTGTGGCTGCCCTGTTGGGAGCAAAGAACATGCTGTGATCACTTCAACCTTTTCATAGAATCAGGGAATAATAGAGTAGTACAATCATAGAATATGCCGAGTTGGAAGGGACCCATCAGGATCTTTCCTCTTCAGCTCCCTGCCCAGCACTGCCAGAGCATGACCAGTGTCCATCCTCTTGCTTGTACAGTTTCCCGGTGCCAAGCCATACAACTCTCTACCATGAGATCTAGCTCCCACTGACCCTCTTTTACAGCCAAATTAGACAGGGCACTCTTTGGCCCCTGAAGTTGCTTCAGGCTGGTCTGACATAGACACTGATGCAGTTTCCAAGTGACCTGAGTCTGGTATTTGACTTTCCGCTGGCAGCAGTGTTGTTTGGGGCTTTAAATTGAGATTTAACTTTGGGTAGTTCTCTGTGAACTCTCCAATGCATGCATCTCAGGAAAAGTAAAGGTGAAATAAAACACCACATTTACTATTTGGTGTGTCCAGCTTTCTCATCAGAACAGACCTGTTTATCAGGCCTGTTCTCAGAAACATTTACTAAGCTGCGCCTCCTTGCATGAGATCTCCTTGACCTCACTCTGCTGAGAGAGGTTGTCTAGAGCCAATGCTAAAGTGCAGCTTAACCTTTATAGTAGATTTAATGAAATCAAATGGTGGATTTAGTGTTCAGGTTCCTGCTATCCACTAGATTAATTAAGGAAATGTATTGCTTTTCTGCATTGCCAATCTCTCATCTAGCATGGGTTTTGTTAACACTACAGGAGTAAGGGTGCACTGGAGTTTGGATAATTTAGAAAATGAGCATCTCAGTAAGTCACTCTTATAACCATTGTTCTTTGCTCTTATTTAGCACTGGATGTGATAAAAATCCCACCTTTCTGTGTGTCTGCAAAGCACTGTGTACAAACACAGCACGGCATATTGAAAATACAGTAGCAAGAATGCTACTTTGTTTCTTGACATTTCCCTTGGATGAGTCCATGCAGAAGAGTATATATTCCAAAACATTTTTTTTATAAAACAGTTAAGAGAAATACTTTAATCTCAAATTAATGTGACAGTTTTCTGTTAAAAAGCCCCTCTGTTGTTATTAGATTTCTAGGACTGAGCTCTTCTCTCAGGCTGAGGTTCCACAGGGCGTTGAGCCAGTTTGACAGCTCATTGCTGCAGAGAGTAGATACCTGTATCGTACTAGACTACAGCACTGTTCCACCCCCACATTCCCAATGGGAAAAAAAAAGAAAGAAAAATTAAAATCAGGTTGATTTTTAACTAGCTGGATGTTTTGCATGGTAACAATTTTCAGGGCTCTTTATATATGCAGGGCAATGATACCAGTGGTGTGAAGGCCTCACTGTTGAGCAGCAGAGCTCAAACTTGTAACTTGTAGGCAGAGCAGTTCCTTGGAGAGAGCACTGCCAAGGAGACAGACAGTTCACTTCCCTTCCCTCCCTGGTACTGCCCTGGAGCCACTGTCAGTGTGGTGAAGCCACACTGTTCCTCATGTCCTTGATGCCTCTGTGCCATGTTTGTTCTACAGAACAACAGAGGGATGAAGATGTGTCTTGATTGTTTACCTGAGAAGTATTTCCAGAAGTATTTAGGCACAAAAATCCTAATTAAATATATCCAGTGGTTCAGGTGATTTTAGGGTTGTTACCTCAGCCTCAAGATGCAGGGCCTTAGTATTTGGGAGGATATTGTTCATCTGGAATCTAATCTTACCTTGGCTCATAGGTGACAAGTCCTGAGGGGGCTAATAATGAGATTGCTCTGTCTTGGGGATATTCATTAACTAAAGATCTGTAACTGTAATGAGATTATCCTGTCACCAGATAAAGTCATGCTCAGTTCATGCTGTGATGAGAAAGTCCTCAAAAGTAATTAATTATGGAGGTGCAGTGGGGTAACTGTGATGTGACAGAGGCATGAACAGAGGTCTGGGCTCAGATAAAGCCCTGTGTTCTCCATGGCCTGCAGTGCTCAGTTTCAGGAAGGGACCACTGGAACCAGTTCTCCAAAGGCCAGGGAGTTTCATTGGTCATGTCATTTTAGGCAATAGCTCAGAATAATTTCAGAAAGAAATGTCTGTAACTAGAACGAGACAGTAATCACTCATTCACTATTTTTTGTTTAATTTCATATGTTTGATATATGTCAGAAGGAACAGGACAAAAGACACAAAGATTAAGAAACGTATTGGTTATCACAGTTATTGTACAAAGCAAGTAATACACAATACATCACAGGAGCTTATTACTGTTGATCTCTAGAGTTCTAACATTCACACAATGTAGCCAAAGAATGACAAGAAAAAGTACTCTTCTTACTTCTTAGGGAACAGGGAGGCCAGGAGGAATAAGCTTCCAGCTAGTTTAAACTAAGATCACTGTATCATGCTCAGGGCTTCCCTTTAAGTCTAATTTTCATCAGATATTCTTGGCTACATAAAAACTTTCTGAAGAGTTTCCCAAGATTCTTCTAAGCCAGAACAAAGCTACTCCCATGGCTTCTCCTACTAGACTCTCATGAAACACAGGAATGGAAAACAGTGTATCTTTAATTCTTGTCAAACCTCAGAACCTGGTTGGCCTTGAAATAAGAGGGCAGATACTTGATTCATAGACTAAAATCCTTTGAGATACTGTGTAGCTAAGTAGCTTCCACACATATGATTCGTGTGTAGTTTCCATAACATGTTTTAATGACTGCCAAATGGACAAAACAGGATTAAGACAATAAAATACAGTCTGCAGCTTTTCTAAATAACTACTGTACACCTCGCTCCTTTGATCAGTCTGGGAAAAAATATCCCCGAAATTGTAATTTAATGTACAGAGACCATTTCTTAGCTTGTATGGAAAAAAAATCTGTCAAGCCTAAAGGGAAGGGGAAGATATCTTCAGTTCTAGGAATTATATGTGACTAATTTAAAAGGTAAAGTCAGTTTCTACATTGTTTAAAGTATTTTTAATTGTAGAACCCAAAGAATCAAGTACTAAGTTTCATGTCTGCTTTGAGGGAAATCTGTGGAAAACTCCCAAAACTAATACAGAATTTTTGATGTAAAGAAGGGAATTCTTTCCAGTATCTTGGAAATCTAATTATGCCCATGAAAACAAGTAGCTAAACCCTTCTGAACACCTCTTGGCTTGTTCTGGCTGTCACCAATAAGCATCAGGTATCTTATTTACAAATAAAAATAGAACTTTCCATCGTCTCTGCAATTCTCTAGGTTTTTATGTTGCTCTCTGATAAAAGCACATTTTTTGTCCTGTCTCAAGATCAAGCCCTATATCCCCAGAAAGGGAAAATACAAGAAGCTGCTGCTAAGGCCCCATTCTGCATGTTTATTTTGTCTTCCGCTCCACCAGAAGCCATCTGGATGTTGCATTGAAATAGATGGATATGGATAAAGTTATCAGAAGGGATTAGTGTGATTAGAAAGACGTTAATCCTGTCAAGAAGTAATGGTCAAGTATTAACCACCAGCAGTTGTTCCTAGAATGATGTTTGTTTTCATTCATCCTGTTCTCTCCCTCCCATTCTCATTTTGTAATTGCATGCCATGGAAAAGACCTTCCTAAGCAAGTTCTCCCGGTGAGGCTGGGAAGTGCCTCTGACAGCTACATCAGAGATGATTATATTACAGCTGAGCCTCATGAAAATGAAGTGCTGGCTTCACTAATGCTGCTTGATCATGCAGGCAGGCTGTTGCTCACCTTTTTGTCAAGGTCAGCGCCTTCAAGTCACAACATGACAATAATGTACATTTCCATAGCACAAGCCATTTCATCATCTCAAAATGCTTTACCAGTGGAACCTCCTCTCATGCAGGAAGGCAGTGTCTCCATTTCATAGACAAGGAAACAGAGAAATTAAGGCACTTTTAGATAAAGATAAACCACTTACAGTGAAAAAAAAAAAGATCTGCCTGAGAGATCTCTGTATGTATTGCAGTGAACCATCACACTTCGCATCTGTGCCCAGCTATCTGTGCTTTCAGAAGAGTCTGCTTCACTTCCATGGAGGCACCATTTTCAGAGTAACATTTGCAACAGAGAAAATAAAACTCTCTACAGTAATGAAAGAAGGAGATAAGAAACTTTCTCTGTCTCTTTTTATAGTTTAATGCTTGATTTGTTCTTAGTCTCTAGTGTAGTTCAAATTATTTCAGCAGTGAGAAAGCAGGATCAGAATGACTTTTTCTTTTCAGGATATCCTTTTGCTTTCTTCTAGTATGAAAAACACCTACAGAGCACGACACTGCCATGGCTGCAGCAGAGAAAGGACAGTGGTAGTGGTGGGAAGATCACAGCCCAGCCTTGTCTCTGCTTCACCCTAGCACATGGTCTGCCCTTCCTGACAGAGATTGTTACAGTGGTTTTGCAGACTGCTGCTGTACTGCAGGTTTCTGCTGCTCTGAACTCAACTAAGGGACCATCTCAGTCACTGTGGTCAGTGGAATGATCCCCAATGTCATGTATTATTAAAAATTTCATAGTATTACAGCCTGATTTTCAAATGAGTTGAGACGTCTAGAATCCTCCTGAAGGTCCAGGGGGCTACTAAGGTTCAACTCCTGTGCAAATAAAGTAATAGCAAACAGCTTTTTTAAAAGTTTAGATCTCTTAATATAAATGAAATCATGTCTAAGCTCAAAACAGCCCAAATGCGGAAAATGGTAGCAACAAACAGGACTGCTGCAGCAGTTTCTGTAAGGTTGGATTGCCAGCTGTAAATAGCACTTGAAATGTGAATTCACTTTTCAGAGCCTCAGTATGTAGCTATTTTACTAAACACAGTGGAAGCCCAAAGGTGTCAGGCGTGATGGAAAATCTGGCTCTTGATCTTTAAGCAACAAAAACATGTTAGATCTTGCTGTCTGCACTACACTGTTTGCAGGGATTGTGTTTAATTCCACATCTAGGCTGCTAGGAAAGAAACTAATCTACATTTCTAATACATCATAACATGCATCATTTTGAGATTTCGTTTCTTAAATTGCTTTATAAAATAGTAGGATTTTTATTTTTTACCCAAAATGTTGGTATCTTCTTTATCATCTAACACTTGTAACTCTTAATGACAAATTGACATACACAGCAAAAATCCTGCCAGGAATTTACATAATGCATTTAATTTTCTGTTTCTTTTGTAGTAGGAAATCTGCTTTTATGGACTAATGTAAACAAAGCAGGACTTTGTACAGCACACAGTGAAGGCTGATGTCCAGTGGCTGCTCTGTCACCAGCGTATGTGAGGTTACTGTGATACATCTGTGAGTGCTGGAAGGGATGAACAGCAACCTTTGGTCACTGACTGATAAAGGAGATTGCAGTGTAGCTCTTGCAGAATTCAGGCTGGCTTGTTGACTTCAGCTGTTGCGATAAAAAAAAGGTGTTTCCTAAATTCAAAGGTCAGGATGCAAACAAACCCAAATTATCTATTAAATATGGATGTGCAGCTTCACATGGTGGAAGGAGCCAAGAATCTTATTAATACTTGATTTTTTCTCTTCTTCAGTTCTTTCAAGCATTTTTAGATTAAGGAAAAAGCAAAAGGATTTGAAACACAAATCTGGATTATAAACAAATGTCAGATTTATTCAACTGTTTTTTGTTTAGGGAAACAGAGGAAATCCAGCCAGCCCCTCAAGCTCCACATGTCATTCCCATTCCTTTGTGAGACACTAAGTATTTTAGAGCCCTCAGAGGACCACAGAAAAATTCTGTAAGACATTGTTGCAAACAGTTCATACCCCATTTGTAATCACTTCAGTGCTTTCCACACCCACTCACTCTGTGGCCACAGATTCCTCTTGCACATCACTAGATCCCCACTGACACTCTCTAAATAACTGGTACTGAGTTGGCCCAATTTTGTCATTACGACATGTAACTGCAACATGTCATTTTTCACTGAAACAGTCTGGACCTCTGAGTTGCACAAACAAAGGAAAACACTAGAAAACAGTGTTGGGTCTGACCATTAGACTTAATATTCCTAAACACAGCTAAGACCATTGATAATGTTCCAGATGATAATGTGGAGAAACTTCTGAAGATGTCTGAGACATGGAGAGGGATAAAAATTTTCCTCTACAAGCTGAAGCATCTCAAATGAGGACTTTTGGGGTAATCCGGCACCAGTTCTGCAATATAACAGCAATAAGGAGAACTGAAAATCGTATAATGATGTCAAGTGAGATTGCTTTCTGACTGGTTCTTTTTATCCTTGGGTAATGCTTCTCCTTCAGTTTCATCCAAGTAGTTTTGCTTTTCACTCTGAAAGTAAATATATCTATTCCCTCTAGTCATCTCCTTAAAACTCCCTTCTCTATACTTTCTCCACAATAAAGGCTTGAGATGATATATGCTAGGAAAGGGCTAACAGCTTGTTCTCACTGGGGTGAAATGTACTTTTATTATTATTTGTATTACAGTGATGCACGTCACAGGTAGTGCAGAAATGGGGCTTTATACACACTTTATGTTATCATTCAGGTACCCCACAGATTTCCCCATACTAACCCAGCAGCAGGTTTACCCTCCCCTGTTGGGGAAGACCTGTTCCTCAGTGCCAATATTTTTCTATCACAGATGAAACAGAGGGAAAAGTCCGGAGTCCAATAATGGGAAGAAAAAAAGCCCTGTGTTTCCAGGGCTTCTATGGGAAGATCCATCTGCCTCGGTACTTTATGAAACATTTTTCTGAGCACGCTCTTCAGAGACCCTGAGGCAGCATTTTGCAGCTGCTCCTCAGCATCTCACTAGATAATACAGTACATAAATTTGATCGCAGTGGATTATAGAACTATAGAATTGTTTAGGTTGAAAAAGACCTCTAAGATCATCAAGCCCAACTGTTCCTTCCCCCAGCACTGCCAAGTCCCACTAAACAATGTCCCCAACTGCCACATCTACTTGTCTTTTAAATACACCCCAGTCTGGCAGCAGCACGAGGATAAGAACAGAGTGGATGGTATTTAGGGGAATGGTTTAACTCCTACATAGCAGAAAAGACCAAGCCAAAACTGACCAGAACCTTATGTTATCCACCCTTTCCCATTTGGTCTTCAGGTAAATTACATATCAAGGCAACATGGAAAATACCTCTTAGTACCAGGGATGTATTAGAAGAAACAGTACTGCACAAATTCTCATTCACATAAAACCAGTATTATTGAGTGAATTAATTTTGGCTGCCCTCTCTATTTAAATATAACCATAAATAGAAAAAAAAAATCATAGCCTTTTAGACATCTGTTTTCCTTCTGAATGGATATTATACTGATATTATCAGACAGTGGTTAATAATCATGATAAAAGGTTTAGATTGCCAATTGCAGTACAGGTCTTGGACAGTTTGGGTCAAACTTTTCATCTCTAACAAATGGTGAGCTTAAGTAGTAAAACAAACAAACAGTCTCCAGTGTGTGGTTTATTGCCAGCTTCATCTACAGCTGAGAGCAAACAAACAGTGCCCAACACAACCTGCCCAGGCCAATGGTCTGTCCCACAGCCTTGTTTTAACTCCCAGAGAATAAATATGCTGTTGCTGCGAGGTAACTGGGGATGTGTGCACAGCCACTGAAGCCATGCATGGCTGTGCCTTTGCTCTGAGCTGCTGGGGCAGGGCCAGGAGCCGCGCAGCCACATCCGTCCTTCGCAGGAGCTTGGGTGCAAAGCCACACTAATGTGGCTGTGCTGCTTCCAGCACCATCCAGCACCATCCGGCCTCATCCAGCACCATCCGGCCCCATTTGGCACCATCCGGCACCATCCGGCACCATCCAGCACCATCCAGCACCATCTGGCCCCATCCGGCCCCATCCAGCACCATCTGGCCCCATCCAGCACCATCCAGCACCATCTGGCCCCATCCAGCACCATCCAGCACCATCTGGCCCCATCCAGCACCATCCAGCACCATCCAGCACCATCCAGCACCATCCAGCACCATCCAGCACCATCCGGCCCCATTTGGCACCATCCAGCACCATCCGGCCCCATTTGGCACCATCTGGCCCCATCCAGCACCATCCAGCACCATCCGGCCCCAGCCTGCCCAGCTGGGTTGGCACCACAAAGGACTTCCCAGCTGCCTGCACCCACAGCATCTCCTCTTGCACACTTTACACCATTGTGAACTCTTCAGGGGTAACTACGGAGTTCTGAGAGGCGAAATTCCACTAGGACACAATGAGCAATATTTGTCATTGGTGGGATGTTCAAATGCCAGCATGTTCCCCAAATCAGAGAAAAAAAATATGGAGAGAGGGGTACTAAAAAGAGTAGTTTCTAATTAAATACTAGGCTTTAAGAGCATGAGTAAGAATCACCAACTTGGGAATGTGAGCAGAAGGGTGAAGGATTACTGGAACTGATGGCATTATAGACAGGAATCCCCTTAAAGAAAGACAGTACTATACTTAGAATATTGTATTTAATTCATCAACAAAACCACAATAGTAACTAATATTTATTACTACCCCCAAATGGGCCTTCAAATAAATATAAAATTTTATTAGCGTACACTTGTTTGTACCAGGCACAACATACTCAGAGGAACAAGCTTTATAATTTAAAAAATACAAGTCAAATCAGTTCTTTAGCTTTGACTATAAAAGGAATATTTCTTTAACAGGATCTGCTCATGGAAAAGGATCAAATCTCTGCTACTCAGTATTCCTTAAACATCTAGAAAATGGTTGGTGGTAAATAAATACAAAATGCAATAAACTTCCTAAGCTTAAAAAACTAAACTGCTTTTTCCAAAGGGAATATTCGCTGGGGTAACCAGCCTGTTAGAACAGCTGGACCGTTCAAGTCTGCCCTGGCAATTCTGTCCCACAAGCACTCTCACTGCTAACTGCTAATCACAGTCTTAGAAAACTCAGCCCTGTATCTCTTTCCAGATAAAAGCTTAATCATATAAACAAAGTTCTGGAATAAAGGATGCAACTTTTTACTACATATATAGGACAAAGAGAACTCGGTAGGTTCAGCTGGTACAAACCTGTGTAACTCTGGCTTTAGCTTGCTTTTCTGAAGAACCAAGGCTTATGCAGTCTAACACCGCACGTGTGAGAGCCCTGACTAATAACATGTTAATTCAGAGTTATGTTCCTCTAAGGTCTGTGAAACTTTACATATACAGGAGAGAAATAATGTGTGGGCTTCTAGAATTAACTTGAAAAAGAACCAGGGGCTGCGAGCCCTGCCTCTTCTCCAGCCTTCCTCAAATGTCTGCAGCACACACATTTTGCAGCTCATCTTAGGTGCATGTGGTGGCTCTGCCTGCCCACAGGAAAGCAGTGTTGGGAGCCAGATCTCCTCTTCCCTTGTGGGCTCACCAGCACCTCTGCATTTTGAACAGAAAGGGAGAGTTGCATTTCTGTTCTGGGGAGAATGCCAGTGTGAGTTCTCTGCCTACTGGAAGGAATCTATGCCAAACAGCAGCATTAGAAATACCTCAGCAGTGGTAAATGATTCAGTATTATTCCAGTCCAGTAGTATTCTTCAAAAGTATGAAGTTGTGACAGAGCAGGTTTCAGTACCGGCCTCCACAAAAAGCTCAAGTCAATGCAGTCATGCTTACTGAAAATCAGGTTTCTGGCTCCCTGAGAACTGATCAGTACAAAGCTGGTAACATGAGCTGAAGATGATGGGGCAGGGAATGGGCACAAGGACAAGGATGCTCTGAAGGAAGGTGACAGTGCGTGAGTTGTGGCACAGTACATGGCCGGCCCGCTCTGGAGCTGGCACAGACAGGAGCAGGTCAGAGGGTTTATATTGTCTTTAGCAAATGTGAGAAGATATTAAGGGGAAAATTGAGGTTTTGTTCCTTTCCCAGTCTTTTGTGTCGTGCAGAGCACAAAGACATTGACATCAGATGTGATTACTTCAAGCATTTAACAAGTTGAGAAACTCGAGTGATGCACAGGTATCTCTGCCAATCAGTTTGTCCTGGGAGCAGGTGAAGGAATCCCGTATGTGTGTGTGTCTGTGGAAGTTTATAATTAACCACAGTGAAAGAAAATGGAAGGTTTATTACTTTCTGGGTAGGAGTGGCACCGGCAATCCCCGGGATGCAGGAACCCAGGCAGTGGCACCAGCAATCCCCGGGACGCAGGAACCCAGGCAGTGGCACCGGCAATCTCCGGGATGCAGGAACCTGGGCAGTGGCACTGGCAATCTCCGGGATGCAGGAACCTGGGCAGTGGCACTGGCAATCTCCGGGATGCAGGAACCCGGGCAGTGGCACCGGCAGTCCCCGGGATGAGGGTTTCCAGGCGGTGGCACCGGCAGTCCCTGGGATGCAGGAACCCGGGCAGCGGCACCGGCAGTCCCCGGGATGCGGGGCAGGATCGGGCGCGGGGAGCGAGGCGCGGTTCCTCGGTGCCCCAGCAGAGCCGCCTGGTGGCCGTAGGGTGCATTGCGGTTATCACAGCCCGAGCCTCCGGCCGCGCCGGGAATGCCTCAGGGGCAAGGAAAGGGGGTTTAACAAACCTGAGCTGCGGGATCTGCCTGAAGGGTTTGATAAACAGAGCTCTCAGGGCAGGACGCATGGCCAGTTGTGCGCGTGCCTGCTGGAAAACCTGAGATGTGTTGAAGGTTGAGACATTTTGTGTATAAGGAAGAAAGTACACTATTTGCATTGCCCCTGTCAAATGAAGATCAAAGCCTCTGTCCCAAAGAGAATCAGGGAACTTCAGATCTTCTACAGCTGATCTTTCAGGCTTGTTGAGGACATCTCCTTGTCCAGCTGCAGCAAGAGCTTGGCCAGTGTCTAAATGTGTAACTACGAATTCAGATTCGGCTCCTATTCTCTCCGAGCTCTGTTAATATTTCCATTCCCAGGTTTAACAGCAGCATCCTGTGTTTATATAGTAAATACAGTTTACTGTATAAAAGTAAGAAGTGTACATCTATTAACTACAGGGTCTAAAATTTGATCTTATAAGACTGCAGTATTGAGTATCCCTTGGGCAGACACGAACTGTCAGACTATTTGTCACAGGTTTTTTTCTTTATCTTGCTAACAGAAGTGTTGTGTGGGAACCTGTTCTCACAGCAGAAGAAAAGCAAACTCTACACACAGGGGATACTAATAAGTATGAGCAGGGCTAAACCTCAACCAGAGGATGGGTGCAATAAATATATACTTTTTTAGAGTCGTTCTATGATGCTACAAAGCTTGTTTATGTAACTAGATAACTGAAATAATATCAACCCCCACCCTTAAAGAAGGTCCATGCCATAACAAAAACAAAAGCTCATGCAGGGCTCAAACTGACAGACTAGTGGGTAGTGTTTGCTTTTCCGAGATTTTTCTGTCTGTGGGAAAAGAAAAAGTAAGACCACAGGTGACAGGAGACATCAGAAACAGGTACAGGAGCTCTGGGATGGAGCAGTTCCTGGAGCAGGAACAAAGTTCAGGAAAACAAGAAACTGTACATTGAAGAAACAGTCTCCTGTTGTTTGACAGATTTCCTCTGCAACCAAGGAACTTTTAAAATAAACACCATTCAGAGATACCTGACTGTATCGTAATTTCCTCATTCCCAGTGGATACAATCTACAAAGTTCCTGTTTTAACTCTCTAACAATCAGGTCAAGAGGGGGAGTACAAATTTTCAGCCATTTCTGTTTAAGGCTGGATTTGTGCTAGTGGTCTGTAAGTGCAAGATTTTCTAGTCCATTGTCAATCTTCTGACCCATGCTGTTGCCACTTTTTACTTCTGCCACAACCCTTCGAAATAAGCTCTGGACTTGGATTAAAAGTCCCTCTTTTAATCTTCCTTTCTCACCTTTCCTTTTCTTTACAAGTAATTTCTTTACTTGTGTGTTCAAAGGAAAACTTGCATTAATTTCAACTAGGAGAGCAATATTTAGAGTTCTTTTTATGGTGCTGTGCTCCTGGCTTTTGTAAACAATAATAGAGAGTAATTTAAAAGACAATTTAAATTCCATTGCTCTGGCAGGACAGGCTGAGGATATTCCAAATCCACAAAGAAATGTAGTTTAAATGTGCATGCAGATTGGTAAAAATACAGAGTACTGGTTTACTGATTTTATGAAATGCATGTGTGGAAAATACTGTGCTTGTTATTAAAAAAAAACAAAAGACAACCAGCCAAAAAAGCCCATACTGTACAAGAATGTAATTATATCTGGAGTGTTTTTTTCTTGCAAACCATTTTAGTTTGTAATAGCAGGCACTGCTAGTTTGTTATACAGGGAGATGGACTCACAGTCTTGCAAGGAGAATTGAACCTCTTTGAATGTTTGTAAAGTTTCTTCTCTTTCCTCCTCAGAGGACACAGTGCAGCTGCTGTAACAGTGAGGCTCAGAGGTGTCACATCTCCGGGCAACTTAGAGCCATCACAGGTTGTGCCAGAGCAGTTCTTTCCTACTGTGCTGCTGCTCTTCCTAACATCTCTAAATATACAAGAGGATCTAAAGAACTCCACATTTTCGGGAAGGGCATGTAAATCTGCTCCAACCCTTCTCTGTTCTCCTAACTATGCCACTTCCTCATGTAAGACTCTTGTTTTCCTTGGAAAACTCTCCTTTCACCTCTCAAAAAAAATCTCCTTACATGTTTTGTCGTGGTGTTTTCTAGATGCATGGGCCAGGACCAGGTGTGTGTCTATGGTCATAAAACCCAATTTCAGGCACAAAGCACCATGACTCAGCTTTGTTCTGTGAGAAACCATGAGAAGGCAGATCTAAGGGCAAGTGATTTAAAAATAAAATTAGTGCTGTTAATTGTGTTCATTTTCAGCAACTCTTAGTGATCTGAAGACTAGAAACTTGTTTTTTTCTCAAAGTGGAAGATGGGGTCTTGGTGTACATATTAGGTTCCAGAACTGGAACCAAATATTGCAGTAATTTTTTCTCAGCTCTAGTAAAGTTAGCTTTGTTACTTTCCAGTTCTTTAATAACCTCTCAGTCTTGGGCACATGAGAGAGTTTTTGACCATCCAGCTGGTGTGTTTTTGTGACTGCAGTCAGTAGGAAGACAGTCAAACTTAGAGAAAAGCCTGCCCTAAGTTATACTCTCCCACTGCAAAGGCAGCTACCATGCACCAGTCAGTACCAGCATCAAGATCATTAATTCTGCTACCAATAAAATGCCACCACTAAAAGTCCTAACTTCAATGTACTAAGAAATCATTTTCACTTCCAGTTGAAGCCAGCTATATTTTATTAGTTCACTGGAGACACAAGCTTTTTTCAATATTCACCATACTACAGCACACTCAAAATACTGCAGGACACTACGAATTAACTGTGCTTTTTCATCTTATTTGTATAGTGTATTATTTCAGTTGTTTAGATTTAAGGGAGGCGTTTTGATCAGGTGGGGTATTTATTCCATGTAGTTAACTTCTAAGTAGTTTGAAGGAAAAAGTGCTCCCATTACAAGGGAAAAAGAAAAAAAAATTTAAAAACCCAACACATTAATTTGAAAGCAAGTAATACCTGTATGAGATGTGGCAGAAAGGATCCTATAAATTAAAAAACATGTTCATGGCTCCACTAAAATTACGAATGTACAGCAGGCAGTGATGCCTCTGGCACTGCCACTTAATTCAGTCACAACTAAACCAGTGTGATGACGAATCTCATTTAAGAAACTTCAAAAGTTATCGGAGCAATCATTGTCTTCACTTACCTTGAGACAACCAGAGGGAGAATCAGCATTTTCAGCATCCTCATCAATAACTCACCAGGAAACTGGAAGTAACTAATTTCCTGGAAATACATGGAGAGATGCTTATTGTTTTGAGCTAAAGACAGACTAGCTTCACGAGTGCTGCTAGAGCTGTGGATCAAATAACATTGCTAAAATCTGCACCTTTGGTGCAAAGATAATGTGGCAAAGATAGCAGGCTTTAAAAGATAATTTTAAAATTAATTAGATTACATAATGTGTTCTTATTCAGTAAACACACTGCATTGTTCGTTCCTTTGCAAAGGCAGACAAAAATGAAATGTGCCATCTCTTGGGAGCTACTGTTAACCAGTTGCCCTGAATAATCTCTCCATTCTGCATTTTGTGTGTTTTCCTAGACACGTTTGAAGCTACGGCTTGGACGCAAACAATGTGCAGACAGACAATGGTTTGCAGTAGCAGAACACAGAATGGGTTTAATTTAGTTGCATTTACTAAATGCTGTATTTTTAAACTGAGATTTCTATTTTGTGCTCAACAGTGCATTTATTAATGCATGTTGCTGTCTAGTCTGCCTGACTGATACAGCAGAAATGAGCACCAGCAAAGAGCTTAGTTGAAGTATGCTGGGAGAGAATTCCCCAAGTGACTTCAGTAACATGTTCTGCTAATGATGGGGAATCTCAAATTTATTAATATGAAACACCATTGGTGTAATATAAACACCTGCACCCCTGTGCATCTGATGCTGAAAAATATTCCCGGTGTTTTCTTTAGTTATGTGTATTCCAAAATAGTATAAAATCCTATTTCACTACCAGTTTCTGCAGGCCTATATTAAATGCTACATTTCATCTAGCTTAAATGTCCACTATTATCATCCATACCTCCAACATTCTAATGTGCTCCTGCTATGCTTACCAGGTGTCTGAGAGACCAGAACCCTTTGCTAACCTGTTGTTCAAGAATGTGTGAAAAGACCCAAAGAACAATGTAGATTGACAAACAGATGAAATCAAACAATCTTAACAAACACATACACGTGACTTTTACCTTCAAAAGCCCACCCTGAAGTTCCCCAAGTTACATATGTCTTTTGTTATGTAAGTCTGGCATTTCCTGTGCAGGGACACGCTGCGAACCACTCTTACCTGCTGGGAGAGTCGCCTCGTCCTCAGGAAGAATCCCAGGAGGCAGCCGATGGTGACAGACAACACCGAGAGGATGAGCAAACCATTCCTTTTACAAACATCCTTGATCCGAGCGAGGATTGCATCCAGGGCCACCGCCATGCTGTCCTCCCTGCTCTTTGGAGAAGAATCAGCATCCCATGGGGAGAGAATTCACTCGCTCCTCTTGTTCGGGTGCACAGATCTGGCTCTGTATAGATCAGATCAAAGCACTTCCAGTTCTGCTTAGCTGACCTGCAAGGTCACCCCTCTGCCAATAGCCACCAAGCAAGCAGCTGGCATTATTGTTCCAAATTAATACCAACAATCCTATTATCAACTACATCATTAAGAGCCTGGAAGAAGATTAGGGGGCTCTGGAAAATTAGAACAGAATGCAGTAGTATTTCTAAAACAAGACTAGTTCAAAACAAAGTGACACTCCTGGGGGAAAGGTGATGCGTTCTTCAGCCTCTCCAATTTGGGGTCTGGACACCCAAACCTATAAAGGGAACCCTGCAAGTCAGCATTCAAACAGGGAACAGAGCAGTTTTCCCAAAGGGCAGAGCAGGTAACATTTTGAACAGGACTATCACAGCAGGGCAAGCTAGGTGAAACTGGACTTCATTAATTAAAGCAGGCTTGGGTTTTTTGTTTTCATTGCCAAAAAGAAAGGGTGAATGAGCAGCATGAGAGACACGCATCAAACAGGAAACAGCCACAGAGTGCAACATGCAAGGATACCTTCTGTCATTTGGCATTTATTATCTTGGAAGTGAAATGATTTCACTTTTCTTCCAACCACTATGTTGATTAGAGTAGGGCCAATTTACTTTCAGAGGATTATCAGACTAAGCCACAGGGATTGCTTTCCTTTCCTTTGCTGTGTCCGCATTCAATCCCAACGCTGATTTTTATGCTAGTGAGTGTCTGATAAAAATACACCACCATAATCAGTTGCATGTCATGTGTTCTTACAAAAGCATTTCTGTACTTTCTGGGATATTCTAAGACTATTCAATGTTTTTATGGAAAATATTCCACACAATACAACAAGGTTGTGTTTTTACACTGTTACATTTTATGCCATGAGAAAGTTATTTGTTGTTACATGCTCATGTATGAGTGAAAAAAACCTCGGGAGAGATTAAACTGTTCTTTTTGGGGCCAGGATCTCAATCCTGTGTAGTCGGTAGGACATATGGATTCACAAAAAAAAGAAA
>VXBT01013992.1:82836-95762 GCA_013400235.1 Oriolus oriolus
CGGCCCGGGGTGTCCGCTGTGAGGAGAGGGCAGAGGGAATGTCCGCCCTGGGCGCCGCGGTGCGCGGCTCTCTCTGTGAGCGCTTCCCGCTGTCTGCCCAGGAACGGGCTCGCCTTTCGAAGTGCAAATAGGGTTACAAGCCTGCTACTGAAACATCGCCTTGCCGCGCAAAGTAACCCCGTGAGTGTAACAGGACTGTGCTATAGGAAGCAAAACTCAGGCTCAGAGGAAGTTGACAAAGATACCGAATAGGAAATTTGTGAGAAAGAAGAGATGTGCAGCACGCACCTGTGAGGGGGAGGCCGAACGGGGCCGGCAGCCGAACTGTTCCTTCTGTAGAGCTGCCTATCCTAGCACCGGTTTATGGCACTCTGTTCCCTGTAAGGGATTAGCTCCCGTCACTGCCATACCTTTGTAACAGGACAGTCAAGTTGGTTTTCTGCCTTGCTTCCCAAGAACATTGTGGTGTGCTGACTGGTGTCCATCTAGTCCCTTGGTTCTCTTATTCCACAAGAAACTTATGAGGCATTTGGATAATATGTATACATAAATATCATCCAAATATATATATAGTATAGTAGTATATATAGTATAGTATGTGTATATATGTATAGTGTATATAATAGTATGAGGAAGAATATGGAAGAAAGGGGTCAAAGAGAGATGACTGTGTAAGAAACACAGGCTTCATTCATACCCTTGCTCATCAAGTGCACATCTCTGTGTTCCACTTCCTTCAGACTGCCAGTTCCCAAGCTAGAAGATACAATTACGAGATACCTGAATGCCCAGAAACCTCTTTTAAATGATGACCAGTTCAGGTATGGACAAACACATATTGCAGTGTCACGTTCTGCTTCAAAGCCAAATGTTACACGTAAAAAAAGTGACTTGTGATGGCATTTTGACACTTTTCTTGATTGCTGTAGGAAGACTGAGGAACTCGCTCATGCCTTTGAAAAGGGAATTGGAAGAGAGCTGCATGAGCAACTGGTTGCTCAAGACAATCAGAACAAGCATACAAGTTACATCACAGGTATGTTGGCCTGCTGGGTGTAGGATGAGCCTGTAGATCATCATGCTTCATAACAGCTCATAATGCCATGAATATAATAGGCTGGAGCTTTAAGAAATCCAGACACTTGAAATAACCTGCTGTGAGCACTCTCTTTGGCTATATTTGAGCAATTTCAGAGGCTGGTGGAAAGAAGAATGCTCGTTACCTAACTTCATCTATTCTACCAGAATTCTGGATAGATAGATATTGGAACAGTAGTATTTTTTCATGAATTTATAGGGTTTAGGTTAAAGAGGAGCTTATCTAGCATTTCCCTTACGGAAATGAAAGCAATAATTTCCAAATAATTCCATGTTATTTAGCAAGAAAATGAAAATCTGAGGGGAGGGGAGGGGTCACAGAGTATAACTGTAAGTTTGGGAGGCAGAAGTGGTCAGTACTTGGGACTCAAAAGCCCTTAAAACTACAAAACTATATTCCTTTAAAGAGCCAAAGAAAAGGAGTGACAGAAATAGGAAAATGAGAATAAATAGAAACAAATGAGGAGAGGGAGAGCATGCATATAGACTTTTGATTATTCTGCTTTATTATTGCTTCCATGTACAAGTGTCTGCTCATGAAAGTATTAGATAGCAGCAGAGGTGGAAATAGTCAAATACCTATGGAAGCACAAGATTCCACGTTGCCCAGTGAATGCACTTCTATGTTTGCTGTCTGTTGAGACTACCTGTTAGGGTGTTAGCTTCCACTCATTCTGTAGAGAATACTGGATTATTTCACAAAAACTGCTGCTTGATTTGTTACATTTTACTTTCCATTCACTTTGAACAACATCTTGGGTTTTAAGTGGTGGCTTTATGTTGTTCATCAGTGCTAATCAGTATGGTGCTTTTTGTGCATTAATGGTGGGGTGTCTGTATTGCTTTTTGTTTAGTTATTTTTCTTCTTTAGGCCTCATAAAAGACCTGTTCCACTTGAAATTGGTTTCTGAAAGTATGTAGAGTTGCTTCCACCCTGGACTGTCAAGTCTGGAATTTAAAGGCTACATGATGATGACAGATGTGGTTTTGAAACTGTAGATGAGTGTTACTTACTCACCTGTGAGAACCTGTAATTAAAATTGTAACTTAGGTCCTGGAACATGTTGCCCTTCTTACTGTCCAGGTAGACGGTTTAACCTCAGTGAGATGCACTCAGTGACAGAGAGTTGCAGAATTTAATAGTTTAAGAGTAGGTAGAGGCATGAGCCACTCCAAATGTGAGGCGTGCACCAAAATATAGAGCTGGGGAGCTGCACTGTAGGTCCTGGGAGTTAAGGTTTATCATGGCGCCAGATAGAAAACAGGGAGGTTGGCCCTTGTTGCTAATGACATGGACACCCTTGAGATGGATTATTCCAAACCCAGTATTTTTATGATTAGCCAATGGTATCCTTTTTCATAATGGGGGTTGGGAGAAGCCTCGGGTGAATTATTGCATATGTTTGTCTTGTTTAAAGGCACTTTAGTGTGTGTTTATTGATGATCACTGTTGGAATACACCACCCTCTGGTCTGACTCAGGAAGCTGCTTTTATGTTCTGACTTTTTTCTCAACTCTCAATTTTCAGGTCCCTGGTTTGACATGTACCTAAAAGCACGTGAGCCTGTTGTTTTGAATTTTAATGCATTCATGTCTTTTAATCCTGATCCAAAACCGGAATACAACGATCAGCTCATACGAGCTACGAACATGACTGTTTCTGCCATACGTTTTATGAAGACCTTCAGGGCTGGTTACCTTGAACCAGAGGTTTTTCACCTCAATCCAGAAAAAAGTGACACTGACATCTTTAAAAAAATTATCCGGTTTGTGCCTTCTTCAGTTTCTTGGTTTGGTGCCTACATGGTCAATGCTTACCCCCTAGATATGTCCCAGTACTTCAGGCTTTTCAATTCTACACGGGTTCCTAAGCTCAACAAAGATGAGCTTTATACAGATGAAAAGGCAAAACATTTACTAGTGTTGAGAAATGGGAATTTTTACGTGTTTGATGTTATTGATAGAGACGGAAACATGCTGAAACCTTCAGAAATACAAGCACACTTGAAATATATCCTTAGTGACAACAGTCCGGCCCCAGCCTTCCCTCTTGGCTACCTCTCCAGTGAAAACCGAGATACATGGGCATTGCTGAGGAAGAATCTACTGGAGAATGGCAATGAAGAAGCTCTTCAAAAAGTAGACTCTGCCATGTTTTGTTTAAGTTTAGATGATTTTCCCATTAAAGACTTTGTGCATGTGTCCCACACTATGTTGCATGGAGATGCTGCAAACCGCTGGTATGACAAATCCTTTAATCTTATCATAACTAAGGATGGCACTGCAGGAATAAATTTTGAACATTCCTGGGGAGATGGTGTGGCTGTGCTCAGGTTCCAGAATGAGGTTTTTAAAGATAGCACCAAGACACCAGCCATCGGCCCCCAGTCCCAGCCTGCTTCAGTTGACTCTTCTAGAGCAGTGCAGAAACTTGACTTTAAGCTGGACGATGCCTTAAAAGCAGGGATTACCAAAGCCAAACAGAAGTTTGATGCCACTGTAGAATCACTGTCTCTTAACCTAATTCAGTTCCAAGAAGGGGGCAAGGAACTTCTAAAGCAGAAGAAGGTGAGCCCAGATGCTGTGGCTCAGCTGGCCTTCCAGATGGCTTTCCTTCGCCAGTACGACCAGACTGTTGCTACATACGAGTCTTGCAGCACTGCAGCTTTCAAACACGGCCGTACAGAAACCATACGTCCTGCCTCCGTCCATACAAAGAAATGCTCAGAAGCCTTTGTCAAGGAACTCTCCAAACACAGCACAGAAGAGCTGCAGAAGTTGATAGTGGAGTGCTCCAAGTACCATGGCCGTTTGACGAAAGAAGCTGCTATGGGTAAGTAGCGATACATCAAACACTCCTGCTTTTGCACTGAAATGTCTGTTAAGGTTGCTGTAAATATTTACAACTAAATAATTTAATGTTGATGGAGGTCTAACGCAAACTTGACAAAAACAATAAGAGAAGGCTGCAGTTTGAAATGCATTCTCTAACACTCGTTTCTTGATGGAGAGGAATGCCTCTATGCTTCCCACAGCACCTTTCATGTGTTGAGAATTTTTTATACTTTAGTTTTTGTCCTTAGAGCAGTTGCACTGTTTGAGGATTTCATATATACTTAGTGCATGTTGAACTCCTCAGGGCAACCGAGAACTTTGGCTTTAAGTCTGAGGAGGTACTGTCTTATCTCTGCAGGGGATAAAGGCTTTAACAAATTCCAAATCAAACTCATTTTTGGTTGTGCTACTCCTGGCATTTTTCTAAATGCTTTCCTTTGAACTGTCCCAGAAGCATTAAAATTGACAGCAGTAATATTGACTGTTGAATATTGTCCCATAGAGTCTAAAATTTGCCTTCTTTTGTTGGTGCAAGATGCTCTTTCTCTTTAGATTCGTAAATTTTAGGAAAGCCTTTTTCTGCATTAAATAACTTGGCTCTGTTCAGATAAATAGTTAATCAAAGAATGCAATGTATTATTAAAACTGTCTGTTAACACTACACTTTTGTGTACTCTCCTGATCCTGGGTGACACTTGCAGTAAAAGAAGCAGGCCCTGTTTTCCTAGGACATGGGCATGAGAAGTCTGAAAAATACTTCCTACCTCTACAAAAATAAACCCCAGTTCTACAGACCTCCTCTTTTGTGGTTGAGGTGAGTTTACTGCCCACAAAAGTCAGCCAGCTCTCTCATACCTGTTACTTTCTTTCTCCAGGCCAGGGGTTTGACCGGCATCTCTTCAGCCTGCGCTATTTAGCCTTATCCAAGGGGCTGCCGCTGCCGGATTTCTACCAAGACCAAGCCTACGCTCGCATTAATCACAACATCATTTCTACCAGCACCTTGGTGAGCCCAGCTGTGCAGTTGGGGGGCTTTGGCCCCGTGGTGGCTGATGGCTTTGGAGTAGGGTATCAGGTACATGACGACTGGATAGGTTGTAATGTTTCCTCTTACCCAACTAGGAATGGTAAAGAATTCCTTCAGTGTATACACAAGTCACTAGAAGATATCTTTAATGTTTTAAAGGGGAAGAAAATTGGTAGTTAGACATAAAGACATTGGAACACTTCACAGTTGCAGAACAAAATGCAGATTATGTCTGATTGACATACTAATCAGTGTTCAGCATGGCTGAGACTGCCCAGCTTAATTGGTTTCATGTATCTTCATTGAACTTGAGTACTGTTAGATTCACTAGGAAATTTCTATCTATTTTAAAGAAATCAGTTACAGACCTTGAATGCATTTCAGGAAATACAAACATTTGCTATGTCAAATTAAGTAACAGATCCATGTGTTCTTAAAACACAATCTAAAATAAAAAGCATTTTTACTGAGTTAATGAACTTGGAACACCTGTGTTCCATGAGTGTTTGGACAGACTACAGTACTGTGATACCACTCTTGAACTGTTTGATTTAAAAAAAAAATACATGCAATAATTTTAAACATGGAAGAGTGGTTCCATTTGCACTCTTGCAGTAAGCTTGCTTACTAACTTGTCACACTTATCTCTTTAAACTTGAATTTATATCAGAACTGATTGTGCCTCAACTGCTTGAAGCCTTTGCACTCTAACAGCTTTTAGAGACACAAAAAATGAAGTGGGAGGCTTTAAGTAACCTGCAATCACCAACTGGGTTGTTAAATTGACTGGAAAAGACTGTATTTTAATAAAGCTGTCTATTAATAACCACAAAGTTCTTTTATTGCCATATCTAAATCATACAGCATGGGTAGACTCTGTATCAATAGCTCGTGTTTTTTACAAAGGTTGGAAAGAAAACTGCTGCAAGCATTCTGCGCTGTGTCTGGTATGTAGAACTTGAATTCCTGCCTTTTAAACTCCCTTTATTTCCACTCTTTTTCTTCTGGGAGGACGAGTCTTTCTGTGGAGCTGAATTGCACAGTGGTGTTTGCTTCTGTGATCTGTGTAAAACTAATGCAGCTCATGTCCCACTGGCCTGGACAACCAAATCTATCAGCAGAACAGAAAAGTCTGAGCACATTGGTTGGATGTGACAGATCAGGTTTGGAGGCTCAGAAACCTACTTCCCTTTGCTCTTCCTTTGGGTATCTCAGCTTCCAGGTTCTCCCAGGGTCTTTTTAATTTAGCACAGTAAGTGTAAGCAATACCATATCCTGGAAGTATGAAATAAAAGAGCTAGCAGGGGAGAGGCATGCTTTTCATATGTAAGCCTGATGGCTTTGCTCCTGTAATGTGCTGTTCTAGTTTTCAGCTGAAAAGCGGTATTTTAAAACTTACTTTAAAACTTAGCATAATTGTTCTTGCTCATTTAAAGAAAGGAAGGTGATAATTTGGGAAGATGCAGGAAATAATACATCAGGAAACAATAATCACACCAAAAGTCTGAATAAAATTCACTAAAGATCAGTTGGTTTGGGTTTTTTTCCCTTTTTGGGTTTTTTTGGTGGGTTGTTTTGTTATTAAATATGAGAACAGCTGGCAAGATTGTGAGTGCACTCGCCAAGGAGTACAAAGTCTGTCTTTAACTAAAAATGAGGTTTACTTAATGACATTAAGTCATAAAAAGAAAGATAACTTGCTTTTCAGAGGATTGTAACTGTGTAAATGTCAACAGCAGTCAAGCTTAGTAAGAGTTCTCAGAAAGCTCACCTCAGTCTTTACCTGAAGTGACAGAAAGCTGCTAAAGGTGTACCTACCTGTTCCTTTGAACAGCTAACACAGTGCCTTTACTAATGCTTGTAAACCATTTCCTCATGATAGGAGTGGTGAGTGGGAAGACTATTTGTTTATGTTTGAGAATCAAATATGGCTACTTCTGGTGACAAACTATTAAAACCTTTAAGGCTGTAAGTTGTCTAAAGTAGTTACTGTATCCATTAGCTAAGCTACAGTCCACCACAGCCATATGTATTCCAAAACCCCACAGCATTAAGGAAATGGCACAGTTCAGTCAGTATGTTCTATTTTCAGTTTGTACTGAGGCCATCTGCAAGTGCTCCAAGGAAAATATTTTATTAGGGCATGCAGGGGACAGAAAGTACAACTCAGTGATGTCGGTCAAAGGTTGAACTTGATCTTGGAGATCTTTTCCAACCCTAATGATTCTGTGATTCTGAGAACTTAAGCTTCCATTTCTGAAGTGCAGCCATGTAAAAAAGTAACTCCAAGGAAACTGTGTATCTGATGTTCTACAGCTCCATCAGTAAGCATGTCATAATTTGTTAGCGGTATGAACTTCAGCATTTTACAAATTTATGGGTAACTTCATAGATTCCAACAGATTCCTTTGTTTTTTCGTCATAGTCATTCCAATCCTGTAGGAAACAAGATTTCACAGTGTTAGTCACAGAGCCCACAGACTGGAATTCAAACTGGAACTAAACATTACTCAAAATATGGAAATTAAATTTTAACAGGTGAGAGTAGCAAGAGCACTAACCTGAAATTAAATGAGTTTCAGTCTCAGTGTTTTTATATATATATTGCTGGGGTTTATTTTCTTATGTAGTCCCCAGCCTGTAGTGGGCAAACAGCAGCCATGGCAGGTGAAAGGATTATCTATCGTTTACAGTACCCCAGTCAGGTGGGTAAGCAGACAAGCAGATCCCTGCCAAGTAGGATACCAGGGAACAGATTTGACCTTGAGATTCCTGCTCACAGCCAAGGAAGATTTGTAATGCTGGTGTCATTATCCTGAGCTTTGAAGGACAGTGTCTGTATTACTTTTTAATCTCTCTCTGCACAGGACAATGGGCAGGGATCTTCCTAGAAAAATCAACTCACCACTTAAATAACTCCAGCCATTTAGTATTCCAGGTTCTTGCTCTCTGGAATTCTTGAGTGACTTAAATCTTTGTCAGCTGCTAAGTTAAAAAATACATACTTCTAAAATGATACTGTTAGTACTGCTGGTTGTTCATAGTTGATTCAGTTTCTCTCTCCAGCTGTGGCCTTCCTGTGGCTACAGGAAGAGCAAAACCAGTCTAGGGTGTGTATTTTGCACCAGTGATGTGAGGAAAGCAAGCTAGATAATTAGTTTCACTAGCAAAACTAAGACAACATACCTTTTCTAACAAGTTTATGTCATTGAACGGTGTGCCAGATTCTGCACCTTCAGCAGCAAATCCTGCCTGCAAACACATTTGCAGAAAGTTTTTAAAATTATGTTGTACTGAGAAAATAATAAATATGATAATTGAAACATACATAAAGAAAGTAGCTCAGCACAAAAATGCATTGTATTTCTTTTAAATTAGGTCAAAAGAATGGGCCAGCTCTTTCCTGGTTAGGGTCAGTATAAGGTTGTGACCCTGCTTCTGAATTGGGAAAACACCCAAGCAAGCAGAGTAAAATGAGGGAACACTGCTTGTCTATTTTTCTCAGCAAAAAAAGTATTTCCAACTATTCTAAGTAATGTTAAACCTTAGTTTCTAAGTTTATGTAGCAACATACAATTACTACTAACAGCTTTGTGTTCAGAATCCATACAGGCATAATAGTTTTGTAATACACTGCAAGGAAAGTTATAGAAAATGTGGAAAAAAAGTGTAAATAGTTTTGGCTTGAATATTGCCAGAATCCAAGACACTCTAGAGAAGGAGCAGCTTGTA
This sequence comes from Oriolus oriolus, assembly GCA_013400235.1. Lineage (NCBI taxonomy): Eukaryota > Metazoa > Chordata > Aves > Passeriformes > Corvidae > Oriolus > Oriolus oriolus. Next base: position 91,529 of record VXBT01013992.1, read on the forward strand.
TTGGATTTAGGTATACAAGTGACAAGCAAGCTTTATGTGTAAGGAGGATGAGCTGGCTGAGTGAACAGCTTAGTATCCCCAAACAAGCATTTCACAGGGGAGAGTTCTTCACTGCCATCACTGTTGCTGTTTTTAAAGAGTGCAGAAAGGACAGCCCTAGGAAAGTGTTCTGGTTTATCTTCTGTAGGAACAGCTCTCTCACTTCAGGGTTCACAGTTACCAAGCTGTACAGTAAGATTTACTAGTTATAAAAGTACATTGAAAAATCCCAGCCTAGCATGGGATTCCTTCCCTAGCATGCAGGAAGGTAACAGCATTACATTATTCTTTCTAACTACAGAATTTTATTAACCAATGGCTAAAAATCAAAGGTAGCTTCTTCTTGGTTTTCTGCAAGGGATCTACACTTCCATTTTTATAAAGAAATCCCCACTAGTGCTAGTCAGACATTTAGCTGTAAGAATGTGCAAAGTAAGCCACGTGACTTTAAAATATTTTGGGATTTGAATGGAAGTTAAGCCCTTGGGAGTTAAATAAATGGCAGTGTGGCAGATCTAATAAATCTAACAACAGTAGAGGGATCTGCAGGAAACACTGGTCTTTCTGTAACTCAGAAGCCCATGTCAAGGGAACTGCTGGGGTGGAGAGTAAGATGAACACCGTGGGTCAAAACTGCAGAGCTGAGTATAGAACAAAGACCAGAAAAATGAAAGAAGCCCTGCTTTTGCCACCTGCAGCCATTCACCAGCCAGGTGACTGCAATTACAAACTTCTGCACTAGGTCTAAAAAGAGGGTTTATATCAGAGAAACAAATTATACTTTCTCCTCTTTCACACTCAAATGTTTTGTAGTGGTGGTTGGGGTTTTTTTGATAACTACTATAATTTAAATAAGACATGCAAACATTAAGCCACTTTAAATTGACTCCAGGTGCGGTTGTATTATGTCCACCAAAAAATAAAGAGAAAATACAGTGATTCCATGGCCACATGCCATGTTTAGTGCTATCAAAAGTGAGATCTAAGGTTGTGCAGAAGCCACGCTGGGTTGGATAATGCCAAATATAAAGCAGTTGACAAAATTATGTGGACCTGCAGAAGTCATTTAAACATCAGAAAATTTTCATTTACTGATCTAGGCATCCAAAAATTCACTGAAATACCTCTTCAGGAATTCAAGTACTCTCCAGTCAAGTGCACCAAACTCAGAACATTAAATTAAAACTTTTGTTACAGCTGTAAAGTCTTTGTTCTGTAGATAAAATTGACACTAGGATGCAGAGCTATAAACATCTCCTACATTTTGTAATCTTCCCATAGATTTTTCTTGAAGTGCAGGTTCCTAGGTATGGTTGCAAAGCTTTCAAGCACGAATAAACTAATAACCATTCTGGAATAAAGGAATAAGTATTCATCAAAAAGATGGACTTCACTTAAATAAATAAAGAACTCCCCCAGCACACTGCAGTGGGGATTCTATTTATATCAAATTCGTTGTAGGATCGGCTTTTTTGGGCTGTTTTTTAGCACAGCATCACAGTCTGAGAGAAGGATAAGATAGGTTTATATTTGTCAGTCTATTTACACCTAATCCGACTGGAATAATAGGTTAAATATAGCAGGGAATTAAGTGGCATAGAGCATGACCACGCACAAGAGATGAGTCACTGCACACTGGCCCTGAAGAATCCTTAAACTCTGAACCTTGAGGTTGTGCATTGCACCAGCCTGTAACTGCCAGTGATCTTCAGGCTTTGTCTGGTCAAGTTGCAAATGGAAAAATGCCAGCGTTCATTTCCTGTGGCTCTGGTGATGTCAATCCCAAAGAAAATGAGATTGCTTTTTAGAGGATACACACTGAAGTGTGTTCATAACCTGAGCCTGATGTACCCTGTAATGTACCAAGGAGCAAAGTGGTACCATCTGATGCTGCACTCTCACAAGTGCCCTTTGGGAAAGACTCTTGCAATAACCTGAACAGTGAAGACCTCTCTGATGAATTCAGATGAGCAGTGCTGAGTCACCTGCAAGGCAGTCTGAGTACGACTCCAAAGTGTGCTTAGTTTTGGATTTTACTGGCACAGAGAATACCAGTTGTTCATGGTAGCTGCTCACAGGTTTTTGGTCTGGTTTGGGATTTTTTTTGAGTCATATGAAGTAAAAGAAGAACCTGTGGAAGGATGGGAATCTGGGAAGGTCTATGATGTTCCAGAACCATTTCAAATAGTGTGTATTTTGTCACTCTAGAAGAAGTGCTTTTAAGAACAGAAACGAATCACAAATCAGAACTCACCTGTGGTTGAAAGTCAACTGGTTCCAGACCTCGGCATTCAAACTCCACAATTGTTTTGAATTTCTCACTGTCTTCAGCCTGTAATTGAGTCAGAAAACCATTAGTTTCCATCTAATAGAGACAGTGACAAGCATTAGTCTAGGAATGGATTGCTTTAAAGTCAGCACTGTCATCTCTGATGCCCCAAGTGACAGCAAAATCCTATGGCTCATTTCATAGGTGGTCACTAACTAGAATTTCTTAATCTGCCATGAGGAAGCCTTCAAAAGGAAACCAAGAGGGGCATTATATAATCACCTCTAATTTGAGTGATACAGTTCTGTGTTGGCTTATGAAACGTATCAGATTATTCTATACTTAAGACTGTGCAGGAGTCTACAAGACAATTTCTGTCCAGGGACAGGACCAGCTTTTTGTGTTCTTGAAGGAGGATGATACAGCAAAAACTCAAAATAGTGTAAATGCTTATTTATCTTTCACTTGTTACATAGAAGAGGAAACAAACTTACATTGTAAGGCTTGATTGTCTGACTTAAAATATCTAGAACAAAAAAAGTATACAAGTGAGTGGCACTGTCTTCAGTTGTATTCAGCACAAACCAAGCACCAGGATCTTCTTTCAAAGAAATGTCCTTATACAAAGCAAAAGAAGCAAAGTCAGCAAGCATTTCCTGCAGCTGGACTTCAAAAGGTAGAATTCAATTTTTCTCCCTTCTCCTGAGAAGTTTACACTGCACCATTTTTCCCTACCAATGCCAAAAAGATTTGCAGGCTTTTGTAAAATAACAGTACCAGATGAGTTTTGTTCATGCAGAAGCCTGGACTCACCAGAGGCTTTGCAGTCTCCATGAACGTGATGTGCAGAATGTGCATGTTGGGAACTCAAGCACCAGTGTACAAGGGAAGAAATCCCTGGGGAAAGCTCTTCACAAACGGTGTCAAGCAAAAATGGGGACTAAAAGATAAACTGTAAAATGGAATGTCCAAGCACCTACCGATGGAGCTCTCCCTGGAGCATAGCTTGCACTTCTGCACCATAGTGGCGCTTCCTCGGCCGCCTTTCAGGGGAGCACTGTCCTAAAATCCATGACAAGAGAGACATTTTTAACCACTCCAGCTGAGCCACTGGAAACCTCTGCAAAGGTAAGGTGGTGTTTACAGTGATCTTTAACTTTTTAAAAATACTGCAGCTGCAACAAGGCAGCTTTTTTTTATAACTACAGAGATTAGTCATTCAAAAAGCTGTGATTATCAAAGAATTATTCTGTTCTAGACTTTAAATGGGGAATAATGGATATTTATGTCTTATCCATATAGGCATGCTCTACCAATTCCTCAAAATACATTCTTACCATTCAGCTGTATGCAGCAAAAAGGGATGATTATTGCTAAGAACAGGCAAGTATCCCTGACAAATTTTATCCTACTTTTTCAGCTTCCAAATGCTGATTTAGCATGCTTGACTCATCTTGATTTACCTAACTTTCTCCAAAAGGATTCCATCAGGAACAGAGAAATATGCGACAGGCACAACCTTATTTTGATATCACTTCAAAATTTCATTTTAAATTAAATTTTTGCAGCAAGGTGTTTTTTAAAAGTAGATGTAAATACTTTGTTACCAACGGTCCCTATTCAAATGGCATACTTCAATTAACAGTCTCCAAATATTTCCTTTAATGTGGAACATGACAATTTTCTAAATGCATACAGCTATTGAAAAACGATCTCGTCTAGAGGGCAAGCTGTCACATCCCTGATGCGGATACGTGCGTAAGGGGCAGGTTTGTGTTCTCATTTTTGCTCAGAGGCAGGTTACAAGGGGCACACGCACCATGAGCCGCAGGTATTGCCACTTCTCGGAGACCTCACCGCAGTTCCCACATTTCAGCTGGAGAATACAAATCGGAAGGTTGAAAGCTGTCAATAATCAGGGATATA
>VXBT01013992.1:95778-253532 GCA_013400235.1 Oriolus oriolus
ATGCCGCTCCCGGCCCCGGCCCCGCCGCTCCGCACCTTGAGGTACCATCGGAAGTCCTGACCCTCGGCCCGCAGCCGGGTGATGTTCTCCAGCGTGGCGCGGAGCTGCAGCCCGATCCTCTGCAAGGCAAACGGCGGAGCGGCGTCAGCCCCGGCTGGCCCGGCTCCCCCCTACCTCCATGGCCCGAGGGGCTCCGGCCAACGCTCCCCCCTACCCCCATGGCCCGCAGGGCTCCGGCCAAGGCTCCCCCCTACCCCCATGGCCGTGCGGATTCTGTGGAACTCTCTGCTCTCCGCGCCCCGCCCCGGCCGTGCCCTCAGTCAAGATGACGACCCCGCGCTCCCTGCCCGGCTGAGCCGACGCGAAGCCGCGTCTGCCCTCAGCCAAGATGGCGGCCTCCAGGGCCCCGCCGCGCGGGAAGGCAGGAGGTGTCTGTGGGGAGGGAAGAGAAAGCAGGAGGCACTGGGGTTTTCAGTATTCAACGTCAATTAACCACGTTTTATTTTTTAATCCCAGCGGCTTCTTAGATAACACAGAGGGGTTAAGAGAAAGCAAAGGCGCGGTTCAAAGGTGCGATTTGGCAGCACTGCCATGGGGACCACCCTCAGGGCCTGTGGAGCACCCCTCAAAGTCTTTTAACTAATGCTGCACAAAAGATCTGCTAGACTAGAACTAAACTAAATATATTCTAGGTTGCTTTTCAGCTTCTCTGAAGCTGGACGGGACAATCAGTGAAGATCCTGGATGGCTCTTGAGTGGCCTGTTGTTTGTCTCTGCTCTGGAGGCAAGCGGGTAGCCCCGGACTGGGATGAAGGTGATGTGTGTCTGCTATAACCAGTTACCCTGCGCAGAGTCAGATGTGCCTGTCTGGCCAACAGAATACCCAACTCAGGATAGTAACAAAAGTTTGCTTTGGCAGCTGGCAAAAGTTTCATTTCACAGAGCCAGGCTTCATTCCTTTTTTGCCTTGCGTAGACAAGTACAGTGTGTGTGTGATACAAGAGAACTGACACACTGTGAAGGCACCATTATAGAAGAAGTGCTACAAGTCAGTCTCTCACCACAGCTTAAAAATTAAAAACGCAAATCTCACCCTTTTATTGAGTCATTGACAGTCTGTAACAATAACAAAAACAACAATTCAAAAAAATAATCTAAAATACACAAAAATTTCAGAAACAGTGAGGAACTGGAACAGGATCCTCCCTTCCCACCCCCACTGCCGACGCTGTAGTTTGCAATACAAACTTCAGTTTGTCTGATTTATATTGGCTTAATCTTGAAGTGGAGTCCAATAAGACTGAAGACAAGACACTTAAGGTCCTGGACCAGGTAGTAGAACACTCTCAAGCCTTCTGGATCTCTGCAGCGCACAACAGAAGGAAGAAAGGCGGGAAAAAAGTTTAAGACTGATGCTCTTGAGAACAGGTTACAGAACTAATATATTTAAAAAACCCCACAAAAACTATATGGCAACTTTTTAGATGTCATCTTAGACATTAACAGATTTGTTTCACTCTACACTGATTGGTTAAATATTCTGTACTCCTACTGTGAACATTTTAAGTCTTTACAAAATATGCATTTTTATCATGAAAGCAAGTATCAACAGCACTTAGGATTCAAAAAAACCCCCAAAACCATGAACTTTTCAGCTCAGGTGAAATACAAGTATCTTGATTCTCCCAAAGAAATTGGTACAAACAGGCCAGTGGCAGCTCAGACTCTGTATGTGTGTAAGAGGGTTCCTACAGCAAGGTCTGCTCTCAGTGAGTTTGAAAACACAGCCTAGAACGCCACAGTCTAAAGGCATTTGGCACAGTGTGCTGCAACACAGAGCACTGGTGCCCCCAGGAGCTGATTTGTACTTTGAAACAATATAAAATACATGTACCCAATAATCAGGAAGTCCTAATACAGACTGGTAAATAGAAACAAGGGCAGCATAAAAAGCAAAGCACGTACTTGGACTGATTTACATCAATGAGGGAACCGATTTTTGATGTGGTAAAGGAGATGTGCTCGTCACCAATTACTATCTCGAGCTCCTGAAAAATAAAAGGTTATACGAACTCTATTGCTTCATGGTACCAGTTACAGAAATACTTCAGTACTGTGATGGTTTTTATTTTTTATTACAAATTTCTAAAACAAAGAAATCGAATGCAACAGTTCTGTGGGTCATATTAGCTTGCACAACTACACTGCCATTGAGGCACTACTCAGGTTTTAAAGCAATATTTGTTTCCCTTTTGGCTGGGAACAATACTGGCTTGAAGGAAAAGTCTAGTTATGCTTCCAAGGAGCTAACACATGAAAATTAAAGAGCAATTAGAAGATACACTGTGCACCCACCTGTCGGCCCACTCTGTCAGGAGGAGGCCACAGAGCATCATCTTCTTTTGTGATTTCACTGTCGTCGATTATTCTCTTCAGCTCCTCCATCACGCTCTTGTGCACGTAAGCCTGGACACAACATTCCGACAGAGAAATAAATACAACCCTGCCCACAACATCCCAGCAACGAAATCCAACCCCGAGCCCTGCCCAGCGCTGCCTTTTGCTCGCGGCCCTGCGCAGGGCTCCCTTTTGCTGGCACAAACGCCCTCAGCCGCGCTACGCGCTGTTTTCCTGACTCGCAGCCCGCGGCGCTGCCCTCACCTCCTTTCGGATCATCACATCGTTCTTGTAGTTGCTGTTGTTGGCGTAGCGCAGCTTTCCTGTGGGGAGAGGAGGCCGGGCATTAAACCACGCCGGGGCTACCCGCGGCCTGGTACCCCACCCTCGGGGAGCGCGGCCCACCTCCCCCGGCCCCCTGCCCCGCTCTCACCGTCGGGCCGGAACTCGAACTCGAGGAACTCGTGTCCAAACTTTCCCTTGTGCCCCACGTAGTACCGCAGGTAAAAGTCGCTCGCCATGGCTACGCCACACCCGGCACACAAACGTCAGCGCGTGTTCCTGGCGCCCGCGCTTCCTGGCGCGCACGGAGCGGCGGCGCGCGCGGCCGCCCTCTGGCGGGCGGCGGTGGGAAAGGCCTGGCTGTGAGGGGGAACTCGGTCCCGCTCCCTCAGCGGGACCCCACCGGCACAGAGACAACGTCCGACAGGGAAAGAGCGGAAATCCAGCCGGGACAAAGCCGAAATCCAGCCGTGACACGGCCTAAAGCCAACCGGGGCGGTCCCATAGCGACACGACACGGTGTGAGGTGAGGGATCGCCGCACCTCCGCTGCCCCCAGGGCAGAATCTCGGCGGGCCCCGCGGGGGAACAGTTACTCACTTGTTAGTGATATTAGCTCTCTTGTGATACTTAGACATAGTGATGAAAGAGACATGAAGAGTTGGTGGCCATTTGTTATGAGCCCTGATGGTTGCATTCAGCTTTACTGCAAGAATTTGATACATACCTTGTTATATTGCACCCGTTCCAAGTTAGAAAGGACCCACCAGAATCATCAAATTTATATTATCTTCAAGTGGCCCACCCAAGGATCGAACCCACAACTTTAGTTATTATCAGCCCTATACTCTACCAGCTGAGCTAATCCCAGAAGCATTTTTTTCCCCACTGCAAGAGCAAGTACTGCACAGTTATGCTTTTAAACAGAATGAAAAGAACTACATGTTTCTGTCTTCTGTAGCAGTTTGGTGACTCACTGGGACTGGTGTGTTGAGATCTCTCATCACTGGTGGCCTGAGGTTTGAGAGTAAATGGACTGGGGGTAAATCCTGCCCTTTTCTGCTTCGGGAACTGCTGGAAGGAGATAACCAGAGATACGTCCTTTTGTAAAATATTCCCTTCTGCAAGAAAAATTCAGAAACAGGGTATCTCTTGCGCTCATCACTAGACAGGACACTTCATTGAGGACACAGAATGGGGGAGGGTGGTTTGTGCTGTGGTAGTGTTGGAAATGGGTTTATACTGATGAACGTGATTTCATTTAGATGGTGCTACCTCACATCCCTGTGCAGGGCTAATGGAGCTCACACTGCTTTCCTTAGAGTTGCAGCAAGGCTAAGTCAGGCAATATTTACTCTTATTCATTGTTTTTCACACCTTCGTGCTTGAATATTCCCAGTTGCACTCTGCATTCTTTAGGAATTCCCATTCTATAAAATGTCTAAAAGTTGTCCCTTCAGTAGAAGAGTCCTACTGATACAGAAATAGCCAACCAGTTGCTTTATAACATCTGCAGGTACTGAAAAGAAATTAAAACATAACCTTAAAAAATGTAACATTTGTATTTATACCAGATTGAGGGATTTTTTGGCAGAATTATTACCCTGCTTATTTTGTGAGCTTGGTTGTCCAATCTGAAGGTAATACCAAATACTGTCTGGTTTGTCTCTAAGTTCGGAGGTTTGGTTTTGTTTGGTTTGGGGTTTTTTGTTAGAGAATAACTCCACTGTAATTGTTTAAATTGTTTATAAGCCTTTTCAGGAATATCAGGGCTTAATGTATATTTATTTAAATTACTGTGTTGGAAGGAAGAGCAAACTGGTGTAGGAGTTATTCCAAGAACCTGCATTTTAATTCCTTCTGGAGGTGTCAACTGTCTTTGAGTTCTCTATATTCATTCTAACATATTTTATGATAAATAAATATTATAGGTGAGATAAAAATGGTTTTTTGCTGTGTGTATATTAGTTTTTTTGTCTAAGTAAAATAAATGTCATGTTTGATGGCGATACAATGGGTAGAGAATTGCTGCCACTGGTGTTTGGGTTATCTTGACACATTTACAATCCCAAACATGCTGTGCTTGAATGCATTGGCTTAAGTATGTGTTTGTGAAAGGCACAAATGTGTGCGTTGTAGTTCTTTTCATTCTGCTTAAAAGTATATGTAAACAGTGATCGTTCTGTCTCCGAAGAAAATATCTCTATAAACACACATTTTAAGCATTATTTTACATATGCTAGAAGGACTGTAATGTAACAATGTGCATATGGAATCTTGATACTGGTACTGGTTTATAATGGCTTTGGGTTAGGGGGTTTTTTGTTTGTTTTTTAAGAGGAGCAAAATTTACATTATTTTCTCCTCTGACCTATGGGGAGCAGGTATCTATGGGACTTGGAAAAATGGGAGAAACCAGATTACCATGCTCTGAATATTTCTATTTCTTTGAGTTTTTTTCTCATGTCAATAAAAGAGCTAATAGCTTGAATGAATCAACCTACTTTGGATCCATAATTTAACTTAGTTTTAAGATTGCAAGATTTGTGATTGTTTCTTTAAATAGTTGTATTTCTGCTATTTTTTTCTCTTCACTAGAAATGCTGAATGCTTTGGAGAACTGAGTGACAGAATTTTTCTCACAGATTGCAAATAAGTCAGGTTGTTTTCTGATATTTTTCTATGTCTGTAACTTGTGAAACCATGCTCCAAACACAGAGAATTTTATGCAACTCTTTTTCCTTGTATCTGCAGAGGCTTTAATTCTTACTGATTCCCCTCTCAAAGAAACTACTTTTGCTGAGAAAAGTAAGACAATATAATCTCTGAAAGTTAAAAAATCCCTAAAATGTTTCTTTAACGTGTGTTCCATAGCATTTAATGTGCTCCGTGGTGTGGATCTTGGCTTTGCACGTAGATCCTTGTTATGCCTGTGTTACTTCTTCACTTGCTGGGAAGAGAATTTTGTTCTGGCTTTGAAGAATGTTAATTCCTTTGCCTCTGCATTGTGCGAGAGATAATGAGTATCAAAATACAGCTGAGTCAGCAGTATGTTGTGGCTGTTAAGAGACAAACTGGGGGGTGCTGTGTTAACCCTAAGCCGTGCATTTTAATGCACTTTTTAGGAGAGACATCCCCGTTTGTATTTTGAAATTGCAGTATGGATAAGTTTCATCTACTTGGTTAAAAATACAGCTCTGAGAAGGAACATTTATTGTTTTGGTGCCAAGTAAAACAACCTTATTACTCTGAGGCGAGGTTTTCCCCACAGGGCTGTGCGGCTGTGGCTGGTTATTGACTGAAAGGCTCTGTTTGCTCACAAGGCAGTTCTCACTGGTGATGACTTAGTAAACAAAAATGGGATGTATTGACTTCTATATTAGAAGAACCAAATCCTAAGCCTAGCATAGATTCCTGTGTGTAAATGAGTGCCTGAAAAGGTGGAAGATTAGTGGAAATTAATAGAAAACAGAACTGGAAGGGTTTGTCCTTGTTGCCGTGTTCCTCCCCCTGCCCTCAGACAAGATCAGCTTTCCCATGTGAATATTTGTGTGAGTTTTAATGAAGCTTTTTGATTTTGATTGATTTTGATGCCTTGCTTTTTGTATAGATCTTTTTTATGTCAAATGCAAGTTTATAATGTAATTGACTTTCTTATTTAATAAGTCAGCCCTCATCTGAATCTGTTGGGTTTGGCAAGGCTGGAAGTTGAGGTGCAGTGGTGTATGAGAACTGAGAAGAGTATCTGGGGTCCAGTACTGATGAATCCATGTCCTTAGAGTTTATTTCCACAAATAATTTAAGAAAACAAATATTACTTATTTAAATGGTTTATTTATCTTTCATGGTAGAACCGTGTCTTGAACTTACACAAAATAGGATTTGCTCTTATTTAAAAACAGATGTGTGTTAATTCTCACTTCAGAATTTTACAGGGATAGTTATGAGGGCTGACATGGGGAAGCTTGTCTCCAGTGGTTGCTTCTGAGGAAGAATCTGCACATTTAGACTGAAATTAGCCTTTGTGAATTGTCCTCTAAATAGTTCCCCAAAATGTTGGTATTACATAAGAAAGAGGTTTTTTATGTCACTGCGTGTTTCAGGCTCTTCATTTCGACATTAGCCAAGTGCTGTATTCTAGTCATGTACTTCTGTGTAAACTGATTTTATTTAAACAAATCTGCCAAACTCTTTAAAGGTTTCCCTGGTGGCAGGGAGTGAGCACAGGTATTTATTTAGCCTTCAGCCCATGACCTTCTTAGAGAGGTGGGTTATGTCTCTATAGATGTGGAAATAAGCAACGGAGTCTTGGACATTTTACCTCCTTGACTGGAAGGATATCCTGGTTGTGCTGAGCTGCTCGAGATGATACTTCGGACAAGGGCTACAAAGAAACTTTTCTTTGCTTCCATCTGGCCTTGCTTCATCTTCAATAAACACCATTCTAATTTTTTTTTCTTTTATTTGAAATGCTTTACCAAATTTGCTTGTTTGTTTGTTTTTTAAATCCAAGGTTCTGGCAGAATCTTCTGCCACACCAAAATTTCACGAGTTTTGCAGATGTGAAGGACCTGGAGCAGTGCATATATAGTAGAAACTTTTAGATTTTACCTTTAGGCATGCTGTGCTGCTCTGAGTGGGCCTCATGTTCTCTGTTACACTTTGACAAAAAGTTAAATTGAATTTTATTTATTTCTAACATTTTTACCAGTGTACTTTTTAATTGGTTTTGCATTTCATTTTTTTCTCATGCTTGTCATAATCTCTAAACCACTCATTCTTCCAATGTATTTGATTTCAATATTTGTGTCTTTTCCCTTATTCTATAAAGAAAGAAACTGGTGTAGTAGGTCAGGAAATCCAAATATAAGGCTTCATTAGCAAAAAGGGAAACACCTCAGGCATATCTGCCTTCTCACAGAAAACTTCCAGGCCTTGCTTGTCCCCTGCATGCATCAGACTCTCCAATCTTCACAGCCATTTGAAAATCTTTGTCAAGAAAAAGACATTGCCTTCCTTTTACACAGATAATTGTGCCTTCGAGCAGGCTTTGATCTGGTGGATGCAGAAGTCCCATCCATTTCCCGTGCAATCCTTATTTTTTAAAACCTTGTCCAATTTTGAGGGATCCCGAGCAAGAAGCAAACCCTCAGCTTTCAAGACATCCCTTGCAGACAGACTTCATGCGCAGGTGATGTGCTGAATTCGCTCAGGGTTGCCATGGCAACCCCTTTTTTTTAATCAGGAAAAAGATTGCTTTTTCAGTAAATGTACCTTTCCACAGTACCCCATGGCTTTTGTTCAGGGGTCTCATAGCTCTGAGAAGCAATAGATGGGCAGGCCCTGAAATTAGCAGTGTCACAGATCCTTTTTGCTCACTAATGCTCTTTATTCTTCATCTCTAAGTGTGCCAGCATTTAGTCTCTCCACCTCTTCTCTGGGCTTTTCGACAGAAAACTGTCCCTTCCATACTGCATGAAGGCATATAATCTCAGATTCTGGGTTTTCAGCATTACTATTTTGCAGCCAGGAGATACAATTCTCAGTCTTGGTGTTCTCTTGTCCTTTTTCCCTGATCTTGGAGAGTTCTTGGTCATCTTTTTCAAGATTCTGTTTTGCTTTGCACAACTGCTCTCCTGCCCCTAGGAGCCATCAGGTTGGTTCTGTTCCATGCTCATGTCACTGGCAGTTTTTCAGAGATATAAAAGTAAAAAAATAGGAGAATGGAAGCAACCAAGATGAAAAGGATGATACTGGCTGTAGTACACTAATCCCCTTCCAGAAGCCAGGGAGTTATGTCTCAAAATAAAGTGATTTGTCTTTCTCAAAAAATGATTCTTGATTTCCAGTCAGTCAGGATTACTGTGACTGTGAGTCCGTCCTGTCAAACCATGGGCATGGTGCACAAGCAGTTCCTTATTGACAGCACTTTAACAGAGTGGTGGATGGCAGCTTCAGGAATTAATGTATATATTTTTATATATTTCCACACAGGCAAATGCACTTGCATATGTTTTTTTGATATGTCAAATGAAAGGCCTTGCCCACAGATGGCTCTTGGGATTTAAAGGATTGGAAATAATAACACATTTCTATTTCAATGAATAAACCTATTTTGCTGTTATCCCAGGCAGCAACATCCATCTGTTGAACATTACCTGGGCATTGCCTCCACAAGAGAAATATTACAGGTAAAATTATGTTTAGACTATCATTACATTAATTACATTAATTATCATTCATTTATATTATATTTTTATTTCATGCTGTTTATAAAACAGTTTGTGTAGAGAATCCAGTAAATTATCAAGAACTCATCACAGAAAAGGTTAATTTCAGATAATGTAGTTTGTACTTCTGATTCTTTGAGAATAGCATACAAAATTATGTCAGTGTTCTGTATATAATATCTAGTTGATATACAAGATAAAACATTCCATTAACATATATCACTTTTAACAGTCTTCATAGTGCAGGTCAGGAGCTGGTACTTGTGTGTTGCAGGATCCTGTGGAGACCTAGGGCTGGTTTGGATAGGCAGGCATATTCCAGCTTGAATATCCACTCCTGTTCCAGCACCTGCCCGTGTGGTCTTTGCCTCTCCTCTTAGGGCCATGTCACAGATCTCTGGTGGCCCCTACAGAACCGGCCCCTGTGCTGGGGCTGGGGAAGATGTGCACAGTTTCCCCTCTGTGGTGGCACAAACTGATTTAGCAAGAACAAAAGAGCTTAAATGCTTGCCCAGGCACTTTGCATCCTGCAGTGGAATAAGAAAGGTCAGGCAATAACTTTTGTTCAAAAAGAAGACTTCAGTAGAATGGATTTGGTTTATTTAATAGTAAAGAAAAGGTCATGTCTTTTGTTCTTTTATTCTCACATAAATTGATTTTGTAAAGTTGAAGTTGGTTTATCAGCGTTTGGGTTCTATGGCTTTGTTATTTCAGTACTGGAGAAAAGGTCATCCACTTGCTGGGTATCTGATATTCCATGGTCCATTAAAACTGCATTATTCTGCTGAAGCTGAATTTCTTTTTTGGTGTTTTTTTCTCTTTTTTTTCCCCCCCTAACTTCACTTGTCCCAAATCAAATCAACTCAGCTGCAGCTGGGTAGTTTGTCCTGCAGTCTGGTATATCAAAGGTGCCTGCATAGGATTGTATCTGTTGTATTTGGGTTATAGAAACATGAATGTCTTGGCTGATAAAGCCTGATAAACCATTTAGGTTCATAGAGATTTTTTCAGGTTTTGTTCACTCTTCAAGAGCTTGAGGAGATTCCCACTCTAGTATCTCTTCTTAGGGGAGTGAATTGCATTCACTGTCTCAAATCAAGTGTCAGTAGGAGACAGTGACTGAGTTTTTTTGCATAGAGTAAGAAAGAAAAATGAAAATATTTAAAAATAAGGAGGTCTGATGGGAAATTTATAATGCGACTCTTCTGCTAAGGAAATAGTATTTTCTTTACAGCCAGCTCATCACTGACTTGTTTGCCTTACTTCAGTTCTGCTCCAGCAGTCTTTGAGATGGTCAAAGAAGAGCTAAAAAAGATTTACTTCAGTGTGCTCACCGAATCAGAGGTGTTAAGCCAAATGAGTGTCAGTGGGGAAAGGCTTAATTTTAGGGTAGTGTTAGAAAAGAAAGTAATCACCTTTGTCTTCCTATGTTGTCACAGTAGTGTAAAGAAGGGGCTGGAGGAGTTGCCTTTTTATCAGAAATTACTATGCAGTTCTTTGCATCATCTTGTTGAATGTAGTGAGTGCCAGCACAGTAATTATATGGGAACACAATTTTCAAACTGCCAAATATTTTTGCTTTATACTAAGTACTGGTACTAATGATCAGGTGCCAAGGGCTGACATGAATTCACATCTAAAAAGTTATCCTTTTTTTTTTCTTTATAGTTGTTCTGTTTCTTGTCAGCAGCACCTGTGTGTATGCACTTGTAGGTTAAAATTCCTTGTTAGAGGATTATCAAATCTTCTGAATAAGTGTCAGCTGGGACCATCGCCCCCCCACAGTTCCAGCCAGCTGCCCTTTGTTTCTTTCTAATTGCCACTGCTCTCAGATCACTCTCATTTCATGTTCCTTCCCTGTCAGTTCATCTCACCCTCTCTGGAAGCAAACTTTGTTCTTTGATCAGCATTTACTCTTTAAATATGTTGGTGGAGAAGAGGAGATACTGGAGGCCTGCTGCTGCCGAGGTGGGGGTAAGTAGGCAAAACTGATATTGCATAGGATTAGTGTCAGCCACCAAAGTTACTGCTTGATTTGGAAAAGATGGATTCCCTGTAGCCCAAAAAAATAAGAGGTACTCTCACAAGTCTCAAAAATGCAGTAGTTAATACTTTATGAATATAATTTCACATCTTCTTGTAGATTCACTGGGTCTGATGACATAAATATTCTGATAGCACTGTGTTGATTTTTCTCAAATGAGGGAATGGTAATCAAAATAATGTATGGCTGTGGACTCCTGATCAGGTGCTCCTGATCTGCAGGATCACATGAAGGTTATTCCTCTTTGGCATTGTTCTTGTTGTGAATGTAGAGTGTGCTCTGAAAGGGAGACATTTAAATCAAAGTTCATTGTGTTCTGGAGCCCTCATACCACTAATAGCTATTGACACTACAAATTATGTTGTCTTCATCAGGATTTTTGCCTTGAAGTGACTCACTGAAATGAAAAGGCTTCTGTATACCTGCTCATTAGACGGTGCTGCTCCAGTATTTAGGATTAAATTGACCCCTTTGTAGCCTGCTTGTGTAGGTCACACAGATGGCACACAGGCCCCCGAGGGAAGAGGGAGATAATTCTGCATCACATTAATATACAAGTACAAATGCTGATGTGTGTTTGTGTTTTGGCCAAGACGTGAGCAGGTGTTTGATGCTGTGCTGTTTGTGCTCCCCCCAGAAAACTCCAGTTTGCTCTCCTGGCCCTTTCCTGCCCTGTCCAGTTCTGGGGGGTGGATTTGCCAAGTGCCCACTGCTCTGTAAGGTGAGAACTCTCAAAGAGAAGCCATCTCTGTTGTGACACCGTATTATTGGGTCAGGTAGCGGAGATCTGCACGCAGTCATTTGTGACCTGCAGCTCCTTGCTGTGCAGTCACATTTAAAGCACGAGCAGTGCAGAGCTGGTCTGTGTGGTCGCTGGGCAGGGACAGTGACCAAATGACAGAGACTTTGTGAAGCACAGTTCTGGGCACAGGACGTACTAAATTAATGACAACAGGGGAGTCTAGACACAACTTCAGTGGGTTTAGTCCATCCTTCTTTGGGTTGACTGGGCTTGTGTGCAGGGTCTGAAGCAGTGTGGCAGTGGTGAAATGCCAGCTGCTCTGAAAAGGGGTACATTTTGAGTAAATTCAAGAAGTATTGCAGATGCACAGGGAGGAACCTTGTTTCACTTTCCTGCAAACCAAGGGAACACCTGGCTTGGCTCACCATGGGAGGTACAGCTCCCATTCAGCTGGGTTTTCCTGAGCAAGTGGTCCCATATATCCTGTTGCTATGGGAAACCATAACTGTAGCTAATTCCTGGCATAGTGTAGCTGAAAGTCCAGAGTAATGTGCTACAAACAACACATCATGATCATATGCTCCTGTCACAGCTTCTCAATTAATTTATCTAAGCCTGCAGATGGCCCATGTCTTCGGCTGTGTGTAAATCAGGCTTGGGGTGCATCCCTATCTGTGTATATTTGTATTACTTAGAGTCTATTTTAGGCCAGTGATCATACTTTGAATATCATATGTTCTCTAATTTAATCATTTTGGGGCCTTACATATTCATGGAATCATAGAATGGTTTGGGTTGGAAAGGGCCTTTAAGATCATCCAGTTCCAACCTCCTGCCATGGGCAGGGACACCTTCCGCTAGACCAGCATATTCCAACTTGGCCTTTAACACTTCCAGGGATGGGACAGCCACAGCCTCTTTGGGCAGCAAATATTGAAGCTCTCTGAGCTTCTGTAAACTGATAACATGACTGAAGAAAATACCAAAGTGTTCTGTATTTGGTGGTTGTGCATATAAGTTGTAATGATTAAAGCATCACTGCTCATTTATGTCCTGGGCAGGGCCATAGCCAAGGCAGAGGAACAGCTGTAACCGTCATTGGGGATTGTGAGCCCAAGCCCTTGTTTTTGTCTCTTAGTCTGCAGGAGGCAAAGTAGGTTTTTATGACTGGAGTCTGGATGGATAGTTCTTAAATCACTTAGAAAAAAAAAAAAAAACGAATGGAAGAAACAAGGGGAGATGTAGTTTGGAGAGTTCATGTCTCACCAAACTGGGATGAAGCTTGTGTCAACTGAACTCCAAAAGGGCAAAACGGTTTTAATTTGGCCTTTCCTGCAAAAAGACCTCTATAGCAAGAGATTCTGTTAACCTCACCTGCTTCTCTACAGGCTGCCAGCCACTGATGTGATAGAAAAAGTTTTTATTATTAACTTCTTCATGGCTTTTACTGCCACTCATGCCTTTAGTATCAAAGTAATATGAAGTCAGTTCATGAGGTCAGGCTTTTACACCTATTTCAGATATTACTAACAATAATGTAAATTTCCAATAATTCTGAGTCAGCTTTTCATTACAGGAAGTCTGGAAGTCTAGAAGTCAACTTTAGCCTTTGTAGGAAAATTCCTGTCAATGAAACTTAGACCTAAATATTACCTTCCAAGTATTGTTTATCTTCTAAGCATCATTTCAAGGTGTTCTCTTTGTTTAGAACTTATTTAGGTCTGTGCCTTATTAGTAAAATATGTAGATTCAGGGGTTTTTCTTGAACGTTTGGTTGTAAGGCTTTCCATCCTCTTTTATGTGTAATGGCTTGAATTAAATTAATGTATGTGCTTTTAGCTGAGCCCCAGTGGGGGAATATATGCATGAAAATAAATTACTGCAGTTGGAACTAATTAATTCCTTGATTGGAAGACTCAGCAGATAAAGTCCTGAATAGGGTAATGTGGAATGTCTTTGTTATTTAGCCTCAGTTGTACCTGGCCAAGAACTGCGGGTAAAACCTCTCCTCTTCCACCTGACTTTGCAGCCTCGAGGCAAGGGCTGAAGAACTGAACTGATGTGAAGACAAAATTATCAGTCCAGCCTTCTGTAATCCCGTGTACACCATCCTTGGAACCAGGGAGGAGCCTATCAAACTATCAGGGAGATTTGCTTGTTTCACTGACGTAACTTCAGCTCCCTGCTAAGGCACTGCCTTAGCACCACTGATAAGATTACAGTGGTTTCCTTGATAGTGTGGGGAATTTAGCAGGCAGCTGTGGCTAATCCCATAAGGAAATGTTCTCCCACTGAGGTACATGGAGAAATTTGACTGCTGCAAATAATTTGAAAAAAGAGTGTCATTTTTAAAATCATGTTAATTTGGATTCTGCTTGCTGATGCATAGGTGCAGATACACATTAGCACTACTGTTGTCCTGTAAGAGCTATGAACTCAGCCTGAACTGGTGCTTGTTGGCTTCTTCTGGAAGTTGCTATCGCTGTTGGGATAAGAAATCCATGTTAGCACCCTGAGGCATATAGCCCACCTTCTGGGGACACTCTGGGAGGTGATCTGTTGTAAAGCTGCTGATCGTTTGTGTCACTGTGTCTGCTGCTGTGATAGCAAAAGCCACACGTTCATCTTTATCTGTATAAAACTGGACTCTGGGATTTGTGTCTTGGCTGGGGAGTTGGTGCTTGAAGCCATAGAGGTAAAACAAGGTGGCTCAGTTCATTCCCTGCTGACCATGCATTCATTCCATTCCCTGGGGTGTAAGGAGCCTGGCAAACTACTGGCCAGGCACATTTCACCTGTCTGAGAAGAGCAAGTTTGGTCTCTGTAGAAAGTGGACCCCCCATTTTTCTCTTGTGGGGTTGGTGGGTTTACCCTGCCTGGATGCCCAAAGCCCTTCTGTCATTCCCATTCTCAAGAGGGGAGAGGAGAGGAAACACAATGAAAGGCTCATGGGTGGGGATAAGGACAGGGAGAGATCCCTCACCAGTTACTGTCACAGGCAAAACTGACGTGACTTGGGGAAACATTAATTTCTCTTACTACCAACTAAATAAGAGTAGGATAATGAGAAACAAACCAAAATCTTCAAACACGTCCTCCCACCTGGATTTAACTTTCCTCCGGATTTTCTCTATCTCCTCCTCCCCCAGCAGATTATTTGCTGTTGTGTGTGGCTCTGTGTATGTTTTACTCCTGTAACTAGGGATGACCAGTGTCCCTTTTCTTCAGCCCACTGGAGCAGGTGAGGGTGCAGGTTCATCCTTTGTGTTAAAGAGTTTGGCCAGCTCTGTCCCTGGCACACACTGGGGGCTCTGGTTCAGCCCAGACTTTACACATTTCACCTCATAAATGACAGTCGTGGCCAGGCCGTGCTCGCTGCCATTCCCCGGCAATGATCTCATGCAGGTTGCTGCAGAACATGCAGCTGCTAAGCTGCAGCCCCAAGTTTTGTCATCAGGACAAGCTGTAACAACCCTCAAACTATGACTGGAACAACTCTGTTAAAGTCCCCAGGTGGGACTGTAGCAGTGTCTTCATCACCCCGTGCGCCATCTCTGGGCTACCCTTGAGCAGGAGAGAGAGCCCTGCAAGGGAAGCAGGAGGGAGGGTGTGGGTGTTTTGTTAATCAGTGTTTGGAGCTGGCCCCTGAGCACCCAGCATGTCAATGTGCAAATGGAGTGCAGCTTGAATCTAAAGGGTGGCTGCTGTATCCCTCATCTAAATTCACCATCTCTGTTGCTTTTTTCTCATTGAATCTTTCCACTGCTGACACTGTGCATTTAGGAGACAACTGGAACTGGCACCTCTCTATAAATGCTGGCACTGGAGCAATGAAAGAGCTCACAACAGCCCGTGGCTGTAGCCCTCTGCTTCAAGGCAAGGATGTAAATTAGGAAGATATTTAAAAGTGTTTCCCAAAGTTGAAGGGCTGATTTGATGGAGAACAAACAGCGTAAGGAAATGAGCACACATACTGCTGCAGAAGGCAGAAAGGTGGCTGAGTTACATGCGTTACATAAACACTGAGGGACTTACATGAGTCCCTGCAGTCCACAGAGCATCTTAATGGAAGTAGGCAGAGCAGTGTTGGTGTGGATTAGCTCAGACTGTACAGTTACTATGTGTAAAAAGTGAAACAAAAAATATAATTTTATTGCTACAACAGCATAAATAATTTTAAAAAGGAGTTGTTTTGGGAGGCATACCTTAATGCCCAGGTAGGTTTGGGACTCTTATGAGGCTCTTTCAGTTTTATTTTGTGCTGTCCTTGCTGTTTAGACCTGGAGAGAAATTTTTTTGTTGTTTCACTTTTTCTATTTGTTACCGTATTACTTTGCTGAAATACTTTACTGAAAGGGAAAAGTGTTTTGAAGTAAGAAAAATCTATTTTCAGTTAGAAAGCCGAACCACTGATATTTACCAGTACATCAGTCCATATTAGTTTGGTAATAACTCTTTGTGCCTGGAAACTTTTACCTGCTTGGCTGCTTCCTTTGGGGCCAAGAATTGACTGAAAGAGCACTTCAATAAATGTACTGCTTCCAAGGGCTTTGTACAACATGTGATGGGGAAAGGTTGTATTGTATTGTATTGTATTATCCAGGATTTCATTTTTTCAAAAGACAGGGAAGAGAGAGCAAGCTAACTGTGTTTAGTTCTGAGTCACTTGTGTCTCCAGCCAAAGCTATTGTCATACTTCCAGTACAGTGAACCTTTTTCCAGCTTTATTTCCATGGAAGGGACTGTTTGCATGTTTAAAAAAAAAAGTTGAGTCTGCCTGTTGATATTCCAGAAATAGCAGTATTTCTGTCTTTTTTTCTGGATGGCGTAAGTGTGGCTGTAAGGTGTTTTGCAGCTTCTGTAGGTGTTTCACCAAAAGCTCTACAAAGAAACCGAGTAGTTTGCAATTACTTGTCGAATAGTCCAACATCTAATAGTTCAGGTTAAAATTCCACCAGTTCTGTTGTGGGCACTGTTCACTTTTGGGACATTTTCTCACACTGGGTAAGGACTGATGTACTTGTACCACAGGACGTTTTACTCAGTTACATCACTGATGGAATTGTTCAGCTCAAAGAAATAATGAACCTGGTGCTGTTTTCCCTGTGATTTGCAGATGACCAAAACCAAAGTGGCAGAAAGAGACAATTCAGAACAAAATGCTCTGTTGAGGCACATGTGGAATAGGAACTGTCCCCAATGCTGCTATTGTGACACTGCAGCTGAACATCTGCATTACACAGCACTGCTCCCAAATCCCACTCTGGGTTTGGGCAGTTAAGAGTTAGGGAGAACTCAGACCAAAATATGATACAGTCCCCTTTCAGACACCATGAAGTAATTAGCTCAGTAGTCCCACATAAAAAAATTTAATCTTTCTATAGAAACAGTGCACTGTTTTACAAACGTGTTCATTTGGTTTCCAGTACAGCAAGTGTTACACAGAGCCCCCCTGCCCCTCCCTGGGCCTTTTGTCCGGAAGGTAAGAACTGAAACACAAAAGGCACCAAGCAAGAACTTACTCTAACAGAACTTCAGTATGACAAGACAGAGCAGAAATGATTACAATGTTAAATATCACCCTACCAATCTGAACCATTATTTAAAATAATTAATTTCTTAAAAAACAAATTTGGTGTTCGACTTCTCAGTAGTTATAAATCTGTAAAGGTTGAAATCAGCACTGCACATCGAGTTCATTTACAATGGTTTGAAAAAACTTGCAGCCTTTTACATGTGGTTTGTACAGGTTTGTTTGTGTGTTCTTAAAAAAGTATCAAAACTGTAGAACTTTCATATATATTTACATTCGTCTGTTAGTTACAGTGTTATCACATATAGCCTTTCTCAGCTTTTTTCTTCATGCACACAGTGCATGGATTTGTAGAAAGAGAGCTTCATACCATACAACAATAATGGGATATCTCACTCATTTTGTCACTGCCTTAAAATCTAAAATTTGGAACAGAAGGATGTTTGATTACTTCTGTATTGGCTATGCAGGCCATGAGGCATTTGAGAGTCTGAATTATGTTTGTAATGCATACCAGGGCTTTAGACACTTTCTTCCTTCTCTTAGTCAAGAATCAGCTTCCAGCTCACATTACACTGTCAATTTATTCTAAAAGAAAGGAAAACAAAAGGAAAAAAAAATCCCAAACCTACTCAGGCTAAGTTTCTTCTACTCACTCAAATACAAAAGCTTGGACTGACATAAAAACATAGGGAAGATTTCTCTAGGATTTGGTACAGTTCAGGGACGTACTAGTCCATTATGCAGTGGGAGGTAAGTGTATTCTCTTTCCACAGAATTCCCAGGAAATCTCATAGAATGAGATGAGAAAAAATGAGTGTTTTTTCTGCCAGGTGCAGGATGACCCAGCCAAAGACACTGGTAAGGCTGGGAGTTTTTAACCTGCTCTGGCCTCCTTGCCCAGAGCTCTGTGCTCCGGGAGACCTGCCATGGGGCAGCTTGTTCCATGGGCAGGACTTTGGAAGGGAATTGCTGCACTTCAAAGAGTTCTGTGTGTGCCCACAGCAGCTCCTAAAATTGGATTTTTTTATCAGTATGAGCAGGGGACAAGGGCAAAGAGGGAAGGAAGTGACTTTTGTTACTGTGATATTTTCCTGATGAACCACAGAGAGTGCTCACTTGGGAGTGTGGAAATATATGGCTAAATCTCTGTTTCTGTTGATTCTGAGCTGATTTGAGAGGTGCAAGATTCTCAGTGTGGAAGAACATTTAGATTTACATTTAGAAACAAACAGAAAACAAATCAGATTTGTACCAAGCTGCAAAAAAGCAACAATACAACACAAAAACCCTAGGTGCTGTAGGAGTTTCTCCTGAATGAAATGCTGTAGGCAATCACTCTCCAGTTAAATGCACTGCATGGGTTCTTCATGGATAGACTGGAAAATGTGAAAGCAACCCTTAAGAGCCAGGATGGAAGTCAGGAGCTGTTTTTTATGGAGTGCTTCACTGGTCAGCTATCTTACACTACAGCTCTTTCTTACACAGTGTCTTTAGATTTCAAAGCAAACTTCTCAAACATCCTGTAAAAATTCAGTTATCCCTAATTTTCATAATTGTAGGCTAGTAGTTTTAAAATATATGTATATATTTTTATATATATGTATATATTTATATGCCTATATATCTATCTTGTCCAGATAGATATATACACAGATAATCTATGCACAGCAAGCCAAACATACAAAAAATAAATACTCTCACCCCTCTACTATATTTACAGAACAGATTTTATAATCCAGATTTTGTTAATAAATATTTCTAAACTGCCTGTACAGAATTTATTTTACTTATGTTGATGGATAGCCACAAAGCATATTCAACATATTTACAAAATATCTATAAATATAGTCTTAAAATAAAGCAATAGCTACTGAACCTTCAGCCTGGCTGGTTATGTACATTGAGTTAGTAGCTCAGCTGTTGCTTATTCACTATCACAAATGGGTAGTGCAACAAGTTAAAATGTGTATAAAAGATTATACATACAAAACTCTCACATCCTTTGGATGTTTGCAGTTCATTATAACTTTGTGGTTACCCTTCTGCAACATAAATAACGATCAAGAAGAAGAAGCAGGTTCTGTGATCCAAAGCAGATTTGTTCAGTGTTCACTTGATTGGAGCAGCATCCTCATCCTCATGGCAACCCATCATCTTCTAGGCTTAACGCTACACGCTGGGGAGGGAAAAAACACATTTTTGTGAACTGTGATACTGGTGCTAACTTGTATTTCTTGTTAAAACTCTCATGGCTGTCCCTACTGAGTTGGTGACAAGTCTATTCTACATATTGATTTTTTTTCTCCCCAAATGAGGTCACTTGCTCAAGTGTTACTAAAGAGGTGCTGGAAAATTTCCTGCCCTTGTGTATTGGGTAAGGTTCTTTGTAAGGGATGGCACTTCCTCCAGTGTGGTCTTGTGTGGGACCTTTAGATGATATTGGACATTATCCACCCACCTGCCTGCCCACAGGAGCTGCATTGCCTTCACTCATTACTCTGGATCTTCCTGCTCTCTTCTGAAAATACAATGCAGTTATACCTGCCAGTGCTCCTCTCCCCAGGGATGCTGCTCTGGGGGAGGATCCTCTTCCTTAACTTCTTACAGAACCTCACTCACTTCTCCTTGGGAGGAATGTGACTTTTCTTTATACTGTTACTATGGAGAAGATATTCTCCCTGGTTTGTAGAGAAACTCACTTTATCCTTAGGATAGTCTAGACACTTGGTAGCAGCCTAAGCACAGATATAATGGAATCCAGTAGAGGATGAGTAATCACCTGTCCCATACTGAGGTTCCTCTTGAGGGAGCTTTACATTTGTCAGATTGGTACCTTGATTAGGACAAGTATTCTTCATTTGAACAGAGTATCTGATACAGAGCACTGTATTCTAAGACAACTGCACGAGCTGCCTAGAAGTTTAGGCTTCTGTCTAATCAATGATACTAAAGAAGTTCTGGTTTTTGTCATTATGTGGCAAATAAGCATCACTAATCCAAATTCTGTATTGGAACTCTTCTCCATCAGCCATCTCCTCAGGTACTTACTGCTGGGTACACGTGTCCAATTTGGGCAGTTCGCCCAATATGGATTTCGTCTTCATCTTCCTCTTCTGTTGTCTTCCTGTAAACTGGATTATCAAAATTCATGCTTTTAGTATTCTTCCGTTTCCAGTTTCTCCAGATGAGGTATCCCCCCATGCACAGCAAGCCAATGACCACTGAGGAGAGGGGAGAGAAAGGGCTGTTAGGCAGGTGTGAATCTGCTGGGGTGTTCCCATGTTGGCAGCCATCCTCAGCATTTTCTCAAAGCTGGGCTACTTTTCCCCAATTCAGCAGTTCCTCTTTCCCACCCCACCTCTGCAAACTGGAAAAGTGCATTTACTGTGGTAAATACAATATTTTGGTATTGCACTTTGGTGTGATCTCCTTCAAAGGTTAAATCCAATCTGCTTACCCACAGGAATGACAATTCCAATCACAGCTGCTGTCACAGTTGAACCGAAGCCTTCATCATCATTTGCATCTGTAATGACAGAAGTGTTCTGATCAGTTAACTAACTTGCTGGTTTTAAAGAAGGTTTTTCTGTTAGTACCTGTGTTGTTCTGCCCATCAGAAAGCTTTTGCAATTAAAGAATTTACAAAAAGTGTCACAATAAAATTATTCTGGAGACACTGAACAGGGCACACAGATCTGGGCTGGGCTGAGCTGAGCTCCTTCTCCTGAGGACTGAGGTCCCTGCAGCACCGCTGCCTCACAGGGTGACAGGGGCACCCCAGAGCTCGTGGCCAGTGAAGGGACACGCTCGGTACAGGGCTGTCAGAGAAGCTCTGACCAGAAATGGGTGACTGTGCTCAGGCCTCTCATTTTCCAGCACAAAAAAAGGAGGCCAGTTTTAAAAACACGACATTTAATGGAAATGCCATGCACGGATCAGGGGATGGTGAACAGCGCTCTTAAAAACCCACAGCAGAACACTTTCTAGTACTGACACAATTAATGATTTATTGAGCTGTCAGAAAAAGAATGTAGTTCAAAGCCATCTGCACAGCTTCTCTGTTTAATTTTTTCCTGTTTTATTATTTACTGCTAAGGAGTTAGTGAACACATCTATCCCTCACTGCTGCAGCCTGCCCCAGCATACAAGAATGGTCCCAAAACTCAGTAGTGTACTTATAAGAGAAAAAAGCAATTAAAGGAAAATATAATTTTAAAAAATTCAATATACCTTTCAAGCTCTATACTTTAAAATGTTCGTTCTGAGATCTTATTTAGGGGATCAGTATAGAAGATTTACTTTTGCTAAAATATCAGGAGTTGAGATAGGAGGAACTAACTGTACTTTTTCTTTTGATACACCAATTCATGCAGTTTTTAAATACTTCATTGTAGCAGGCTGTTCCATTACATAGTTTTTTACTTAATAACAAGCCAGACTATTTCCAAAGTGGACAATAAAAGCACCTTGCCTTCATGGCTTATTAAAAAGGTAATTATTGCATTTGAAAGAAACTTGCACAAAGAGAACTGAATGCATTTTAGCCATTGGGCTGTGCTTTCCCCACGCAGCAGAGTGCACCGCACCACTGTTCTACAGACAGGGATGGTGTATTGCTGCTTTCCAGATGTAATGGAAACATTTGGGGAAAAGAAGCATTTTACTCTTTTTAAACATACATGTCTGTTTGAGGTCCTGCAGAGCAAAATCTTCTCTCCGGACTAGAATTTTTTTTTTTTTTTGAACAGCAATTCAGCCTTTCTGCTTTGCCTTGGCAGCAGGACCTGGAGGGATTGCCTGTTAGCTCCAAGATGTAGGCTGCTGTTCCTCTGAGGAGAGCCTATTAGTGCTCTCCACTGGGATGCTTTTCTGATAAATAATGCAAAACTTCAAACCTGTGTCATGATGAGGCCACATTAACATGCCAAGCACAGCCACACAAACCAGAGGCAGCTTGTCTCGGGCTGTAGTGATTCCACATGTCCAGCAGCACTAAAGCTGCACAGGGGGAATTTTTCACCCAGAACTTGTGCTGGATCACATTAATAATTAAACAATTAAAATAGGTGAAGCACCTGCAGAATCATCTGTTCTACTGCCAGTACTGGGCACAAGGCAAGGACTCATGTGAACTCTCAGGGCCGTTCATGTGCCTTGGATAAAAGCTGATACAAGTTCCTTAACACCCCAAGTGACTGGAATGACAGCAGCCATCGTAACCCAGGTGCCTGCAGAGAGAGGAGCTGATGTCTCCTGCTGTGCACCAGGATGTGCCTGAACTTGACCCCTGTGGAACTCAGACATTAGGTCAGGTGTCCCACCAGTGCACGAGGAGTTGTGACACAGAAGAAGGGAAGAGGAATCTCATTCTCTTACAGTGCTGTGATAAATTGCTGTTTCCAGTGGTCATCTCAGAATCTATCAGGATGGATGTGGCAGAAGGTAAATGAAGACTTGGGGGGGTGATCGTAGCTTTGGGGACAACTTCAGTGGTGTCATTGGCACTGCCAGGTACAGCGGTGATGGTCGTGGTGCCAGCAGCATGGGATGCCGTGGTTGTGGAAACCACTACAGGAGCTGCAGTAGTTGGAAGATCTGAAAACCAAGATCAACAATGAAATTTGGTTAAAGCAAGTACACAAAGCAAATCACAAATGGTGACATAAATCTGGGAAGGACTGTTACATTTGATGAAGAGATGCAGAAACTAAGTTCCATATTTATTTCCCAGGTAGTCAAACTATTGATAGTTCTCTGCGTGAAACTACAGAAATGATTTCCTGAAGTCAAGCTTGATTTATTAATACTAACAAAAAAAGCACTCTGTATTGAAGGTAGCTAAGAAGTTCACAAACTTGTGGTTTTTTTCAGAACCTCAGAAGATTCTGAATTTGTACCAGGAACTCATTGCATGTTAGGGAAAACTACAATGAAGCCACTTGTCTTTTTGGGATATTATCAGGAATGACTGTGGCCTCTCCAGATCCAGTATCTATCTATACATAGATATACAGATATCTAAATATATATAAGTATATGTTGCATATATATGACACAATCAATATATTAATATATGAGTAATCAATTTTAATGATTTATTGACTAGTCATACTTCTAGTGCTGGGCCCTAGCCCTTTCCCCTGTCCCCCTCCCTGCTGTATCTTTTTCTGGTTAAGCTTTCCAAAATAAGCAAGCTTTCAGCAAAGAACACCACAGTACTGCTGTGCTCAGAGGGCAGCAAGGAGTGGACTACAGAAGCTGCTGTTTGTGTTTTCACCATCAGGAACTATATTCACTGTAAATATGGTTTTGTTGGAATAGTGAAATGGAGACGTGACTGTATTTACCTTTGTAGCATTTCTTCATGTCAGGTCCCAGCCACATATTGTCAGGACAGGCACACGTGTACTTGGGGGACTGGGGAGAGATCTGAGGTGCAGGAAGACACAAGTAGTCACAGCCTCCATTTGGCTGGGGGCTGAGCTCACAGGAATCTGGAGCTGTTCACGGATGGAAGAAAAGACAAGTTATTTTTCTAATTATTTATTTCTTGCCCTTGGCAAAGAAATACCAGATCCTCTGAAAAGACCTTCTTCCACTCCCTACCTCAATTTATCAGGCTGCTTAAGTGTCTTTACAGTTTGTAGAGTGGAGTGGAACCTTACACAGTACTATAAAAACTTCCCAAATACATAATGAATGGGAAGCATCACAGTGACAAGAGTAACTCACTGGTATCAGAGATGCTAATTAAACAGCTATTAGCAAATTGCAGGTTCTTCAATAAATGCTGCTGCTGAATTAATTATGCAGGAACTTCAAACATTAGGCATTGATTTCCCATTATTACCTGTGCTTTCTCTCTCATCAAGAACCATCAGGCAGCATTTCATTTGCCAGCTCAAATAAACCTGATTCAGGGCCATAACATCCTGAGGACACCTCTTACCTTTGGGCTGCTTTAATTCATGAAACACCACGATGTCATGAGGGTTGTTGAGATTCTCTGCCAGAATGGAGATGTCCAAGCCATTGAGCCTGTTTGCGCTGAAGATCGCTTCATTCTCCAGGTCAGTCCAGAACACTCTGTCCTGCAGGGAATGCACAGATTCCTGACCTGGCCTGCTCAAATCCTGCTTGAGTTGGATTAAACTCCAGCAGTCACAAAGTCAGTGCACCGTGTTCCTACCTCAGGGCGCTTTCGGTTCATGCTACTGCTGTCTGCAGTATTTTTCTTTCTATTTTGGACAATGTTCAAAAGCCCAGCTCTCCTACAAGTTTACAAAGTGCTGTGTAATTTTCAGTAGCTCTGAGACTGTGGTGAGGGAGCAGAAATTTGGTAAGGTACAGACAAGCTGCATTCGTGTTGTTTCTGAACTGCTTTTTCTTTGTAAGCTGGGGTAGATCATGAGCAAAGGGCCATACTCCATACCAGAAACATTTGTCCTCTTGCTGATTTTTATCCTCCTTTCCCAAGACCTGCATTAAACAGGTATCTATGAAGAGGCCAGTGCCTAGAGGACACCTGGAAGCTGAGCACTTATTTTTTTTATTATTACTGTCTTTTGCATGGCATACTATGATTGAAGATAAAAAATTACTGGTGAAAGAGGAACCCTGGAACTGCAGTTACCAAACAGTATTCAATTGCTTGGTCATCTGTGTGTGCTGCTGCCTGCTAAACCCATGTGTATTTCCCTAAGGAAAGCCACACTGCTGGATGACAAGGACAGCTTAGCAAAAGCAGAAGGGTTGTCTGTTATCCTACCCAGCCATTCAGACCAGGCAGGATGGAGAGAGGGGAAATAACCTAAGAGATCCTTCCAAATTCTGCTGATGGGGATAGCACTAAAGAGCAACAACGACTTGGAGAAACCCATGCCCAAAGTTAGATGCCCAGATATCACTCACTTCACATAGGAGGAATAAGGGATTTAAGGGTAAGGATTTTCCTGAGCCAAAAGCCAACTGGACCTTTCTCTTACCTACGGTGAGTGCCAAAGCTGAAGCCTTTGTTCCCCCGATCATTTAATGCACTGATGCTGCATTAGGTAAAAGCATGAGATAACACACTGCTCTTGACTAAGGGCTTTAAAAACCAGTTTCCCTGCTGAACCCACACCAGGTTAATCAGTTTCTATAGCAGCGACCACCTTCACTGAGCTCTCTGTGCTGTGCAAAAGGCAGAGCTTTTAATCAAGAACAACTCTGGGACCTCTTACAGGCTCCAGTCTGTTCTGCATCCGTTTTCCACTCTTACCTCAAACACTGCCAAGCCAAAAGGATGGCTCAGATCATCCACAGAGGAAATCAGAACTTTTCTGTTGCTGCCATTGAAATCAATGCAGGACAGTGAATGCAATTTGGAGTCTACCCAGTAGAGACGCTGATTCAGCAAATCTGGAAAGTAAAACACAATGAAGCAAAATCACACACAGCTCTTGCAACTCTTTTGCTCTTGCCCAGCATGTTTTTCCTGCTGGCAGCATGACTAATCTCTTTATTACTGGGCTTTTTTTTTAACACTAGTTCTGATTTTGAATCAGTGCCCAGATATGCTGGGATAAGATCCTATAAATAAGATTAAAAAGGAGGAACGTTCTGCTGTGTATGTGTGTGGGGAATGCCTGACTGACAGCCTTGTACAATGAGGTTCTTTTGTTACCAGGAGCAGCAGGGCAGCAGCAGTCTGGGCTTCCCAGATTCTCTCCATCAGCGCCTGAGTGAGAAACTTCATCCCTCCCAAGGTTGTTCAGGCCTTGGTCTCTTGCTGGAGAACAGCTACTGAGATTCCAATGAAACACCTCTCTAAAGGAGCTGTGAGATTCACACATTTTCAGTGAAGAAGAACCCTGGGCCCAGAAACCCTTCTTGTGCTGCAGGCTGGGGGAATCTGCTGGTGGGGAAACTCCTACCGCAGCCAGCCAGGTGTCGGGGAGGGTGCAGGTAAGAGTGGGAGGAAAGGATCCAATGTTATTTGGAATGCTAAGCACTGCATTTCTCTTTCTGGAGCAAATTCACTTATTTTTGGATGGGATTCACTGAACAGAATGCAAGTGGATGAGAGCCAACAAAACAAGTTATATAATTAAACAAGTCATTTATTAATTTCTTAATTACTAAATGATAACATTATTTGTTCACAGCAGTAGCACTTCAGCAGTATGTAATGGCAGCAGCATTTCCTCCTACATCCTTGCCACAGCCAGAATTTTCAAAGCCAAGCAGAGAACCTCGCATCTGCATGGTGTTAAACACACACAGCTCCAGAGCAGGATGTTCCCTGCTGCTCCATGAAACCTCCTTTCCACTCTGCGGCTTGGTGTGGCAGTGAGAACCACCACAGCCCTCTGATGGGTTCCATTCGCCCTGAGCAGCTGCACAGGCAGGGAATGGGTTCTGCAGGCCCTGTCCTTTCCTTGATATACTGTGCATCATTCATCAGTCCAGTGCAGCATCCTGACACTGCTCTGAGACAGCCACAGGTACAGAGACACTTAATACCAAGGATTCTGATGCTTTCCAGACTTCCAAAGGGTTGTCACAGCTCTGCATCCTCCCCCAAAATTTCCCTCTGCCTTAAGGCACACTGACAAGCAACTCAAGGCTCCCACAGTATGAGGTTCTGCCTGCAGCAAGACTTCCTGTTTGTGCTACTCAAATAAAAGAACTCATGTTTGTGAGCAGCAGTGACAGCCAGTTTAGGATTTGTGTGTGCAGGTGCCTTTGCATATTTACCATTTTGTTTTCCCATTTAACAATAGAACCAGCTTTGCTTCAGCCCTCTCTCTGTAGCTGTAGCTCTGACCCAGGCACTTACCAAGTGTGATGCCGTTTGGCCACTCGATGTTGTCGGTGACCAGCACCTGCCGCCCCACGCCGTTCAGACCGGCCTTCTCGATCTTGGCTTTGTCTCCCCAGTCAGACCAGTACATGAACCTGAGAGAGGCAGAGGTAAGAAAACACTGACCTGGACTCTGATTAAGAAACCTGCACTGCTGATTGCAGTAGGAGGTGCACCAAGGTTCTCTCCTTGTTATAGCAAAGCTCTCAGCCACTTCAGTTAGTTGTGCTGGTGGAACCACATGCAGTTCTCCCACTGGGTAATCTGCCACAAAACTGGCACCAGAATGCATTATCTCACCCCAGTAACTAACCCCTGCAAACTCTCCTGCTGGGCCTGTTAGGTACCTGGCATTCACTCATCCCAATAGCCCAAACACAAGTCAGACAGACTTCAATTCCCAGGACAGCCTCTGTGCCAGGACCACCTCAGGCCCATTGAACATGTGACCTGGCCATGAATTTCAGAACTGTTTTAAACAGCAGAGACCTTGCCAAGGGTTAGCTGAAGCATCTCCATAGTCTCATTGCAGGGTATATCTTAAAGGGTACCTCAAGTCTCAGTGAGATGAAAACTACCTCCAAGTTTGTCACAGGGGCAAAAAGCCAACTGGAATTTCTCTTGGCAAAGGAGCGTTTGTGGTGTTCACACCTACCTCTGCGTGGGATCCACAGCGATGGCTCTGGGCTCACTGAGGTCACTGTTGAAAAGTGTCCTCCTCCTGCTCCCATCTGCAGTGGCCACTGAGATGGTCTTGTTTCCAGAGTCTGTCCAGTAGATGTTCTTATGGACCCAGTCGATGGCCAGTCCCTCGGGGGAGTTGAGCTGGCTGTCGATCAGGATCACCTGCTCGGCCGTGTCGCTTGCTTTGTCGATGTAGGCGCTGCAGGGACAGGGGGCACAGGGCTCATACACAGCCCCCAGAGGCTGGGCCCCGTGGGCAGCGTGGCTGACACAGGAACCCTTATGGTGCTCCTGCAACCTTCTGCTTTCTCCTACAGCCTCTTATTTCCCCCTTCCTGTATGGCAGCATTTCCACAGTAGGGAACTGTCATTTCATTGTTTTATTTCCTGCTATAATTGCACAATTCAGGAAAACATTAGACTTCAGCATGTTAACTTCAACAGCGTTGTTTTGTGGGATTTATGGACATTAAAAATATAATCTCCAGGGCTCTGCTGAACAGAGTTGAACTTAGCATGCAATAAATGTGCGTAAGTGTACTGCAGAATTAGGAGCTGTGTAGCTAATTATGATTCATCAAAGGAATTCATGAAGCTGCATTAATTTGGCAAGTGATTTCACTAGATATAAAGAAAATGTTCACTAAATATTAGTGGCAGCCTCAAAATCTTTCAAAATGATAATGAAAGGCAGCAGACTCCACATGGATGTTTCATAAATAACTGAAATGTTGCTCCTACAACCACACAGGCTGATTCTGCTCTCAGTATCAATTCTGCCGAGTGAACTGAAATCAAGTTGTTCTGAGTTTGCATCAGTGTTTGTAAAAGCTTAGTCTGGCTCTTAGAATAACGCAGTACATCTTAAAACAGTTATAAAACAGCAGGAAGTTTCTGCTCCCTGCCCCAAACATTTGAAATCATAAGATGCTTCACGTCCTCTGTTCATTGCCTATCCTGCCTTTGCTCATGGAATGAGAAGGTGAATTGTATGGGAGCTGAGCTCTCCAGTATCAGATTAGAGCCTTGGAACCGAAATGTCTAAACCCAGGAATTCCTGACAGTTTTACAGTCTGCAGTCAGGGCTGGAATGGCCATGCAGAGTCAGCCTGGATGACCAGCACACTGCTGCATCTTCCCTTCAAGAATGGTTTTGGTTTGTCTCTGACCCAGCACCACAGGAACGGTACATCAGGGCTCTTTGGGCGTCCGACAGCGCTCCCAAGATTCCAGTATTCCAGCTGATGAGCACCATGTGCTCTAAGTGCACACCTCCAGGCCAGTTAATCCCTTGCAGTGGGACAGTTGTGTTCCATAACATATGTTCCACAGGCACGTAAATTCCTGCCTATGCCTGCACAGAGGGAAAGCCAAGAGGCTCCCACAGCTTCCACAATGGAAGGGCTCAAGCACAGGTGACATTTCAATTCTCCCAGTATCTAAATATTGTAAAAGATCTTCTGACACCCCAAAGGGGAGATCACATCATCACAGGATCTGGAAAGGCAAGTGAGGTGAGCATTGTGAAAGATGGGATCTCTTGCCAGCAATTACCTCCTGTACCACAGTTTTCACCTTGCTATAGCCTGTTGACCACAGGCTGCTTGTTCCCAGGGACTCCCAGCATCTCAGAGCATTTGCTGTTGGAGAGCTGCAGGAGCAGTGTCTTGGATAATTCTCTGTGTATGAACTCAGCCCTTGCCCAGACAGACCCAGTGAGAGCTGACAGCTTTCTTCTGAACTGTCCCCCCACTTTCAGAACCCTACAGGTGCCTCAGGGTACCTGCCCAGCTACTGATGGTCAGTACCCAGCACAGCCTGGGCAGGTATTCCTGCCAGTGGCGCAGGAGCTACCAGAGCCTGCAGAAACGCTGGCCTGGCTCCCATGTGCTGACACCAATCAGCCTGTGCCTGATCATTAGCTAAAATCCAGAGCAAACCACTGCAGAAGCTGCAATAGCTGTGCAAATCAGAATATACACGGGGGATTTTCAGCACATAAATTAAATGCTTCTTTGGCTAAGCATACTCACAAATCCCGGCACATAATAACTGTGATGGATGCCATAAAAACAGCTGAAGGAGGAGTGAGAATGAGAGTTACAGAACATGTACTGTGGTCAGGTGCTCTGAATTTAAATCCAGTCTACCAGACACTACAGAGGGCAGCAGATTGTGTCTGTGTTGCTGCCTCCTTGCTCCCACCATTTGCCTCCTTTGTGCTTCCAGATGCCAGCTCCTTTGTGGCTTCCCATACAACACTCACAGTGCAGCAGCAGCCTCGGCCCTGCTTTCCAGTATCCATGGTTCAGTAAACAAGAGCCTACATTTAACTGCACCAGTGCAGCAGGATCTGGCATTGATGAAAAGTCACCCTGTATTATCACAGAGATAACTGCACAAGCCCCTAATGTCTTTATCAATTCCTAAAAAAGACACCAAGTCTGGGCCACAACAGGTAATCCCTGTCAGGGCAGAAAAGCTCTCAGGTGCCCTGCACCCTGCTCTGTTCTCTGGATTGCTTTAGGGTACAGGTGCAATGCAGCTTTGGGAAGGGACCAACACACACATCCTCTCTAGCCCCTTCCTTACCTGTAGATTTTTCGGTAGAACAAGTCACACCAATATATTCTGTTTGTTGACACCTCCACATCCAGCGCCACCACGTTCTTCAGCATGGGAATGATGCGGGAGTAGTCCCTTTTCACCAGGTCTATCTTACGGACCTCGTGGCGATTGGTGAAGATCAGGTACGGGCTCTTGCCTATCACAGAAAATCAGCACATTTGTCACTTCAGCAGCTGTCCCAAGGGCTGGATTCAGCTTTCATTTCTCAAACAATAATGGAACTATCAGTCACTGATAGCTGTGTTTGTACAGAAGCTTTACACCACACTGGAAGCAAGTGGAAACTTGCTCCAGAGGCAGGGCTGTCACATGCAGGCACCCCTGTGGTCCCTGGACACACCCTGGCTCTTGGACTGCCTGCTCGCCTAAGCCACAAGCAAAACTCTGGGGAATGTCCTCAGCTTCAATTTCCCATTTCAGTGCAAAATCCTGGGCCAGATTTTGGTGACTTACAGCTGGGAGGGTGGAGGGGTGTCTAAGCCACCCTGTTTTAATCGGGATGTTTTCTTTCTTTCAATACTACGACCACTAAATGTTTTTGCTGCACTGTTTTCAATAACACCTGTCAAGAGACATTCTTTTCTAGTTTCAGCTTCAAACAGCCAAGTAGTGACTGCAGTCTTGCTCTGTACACTGTTAAAATATTCTGATCTGCATGATCAGTAGTTCTTGCCTAGAGACGCATCTGCTATCACTGCAGCAGCTCTGTGCTGCTCGCAGTGAAATGTCTTTGCTTGCTTTGCGTGTTTCCTTTTGTTTCCATTCCCCTGCCTCAGCCCTGCAAGTGTGTTTTCTTATCGGAGTTGTGCTGTTGAGCAAGCAGAGTTTTGGTGCCTGTGGCGTTGTCTTACCTACAGCTTTGCAGTTCTTGGACAGGATGTCCATCTCGTATCCTTCGTAGCACTCACATTTGTAGTCTCCCTTGTAATTAATGCAGATCTGGCTACAAGCGTCTGGATTCTCACATTCATCTATGTCTGAAAGGAGTGTTTGAAACCCATCAATAACTTGAAATCAAACCATCTGTGATGGAGCAATGCTCAAGTGAATATAATCACGTCTCTCTATGGTGAAACACAAGGGACTGCTGTTTGCATGTCAATTACCTCCACACGTTTTTTTATCCAGAAGCTTGTATCCAGGCGGGCATTCGCACTCGTAACCGATCTTCAAGTCTTTGCATATGTGTGAGCAGCCACCGTTGTTCATCGAGCATTCATTAACACCTGCAGGGGATACACAGATCACCTATGACAAACGGGGGCTTCTAGTTGTGAGATTGAATAAAATGATGAGATTTCCTCAGAAATTTTCCCGTTCCTATCGGTTTTGGTACTGGCCCTATAGAGCACAACTGCCTTCACAGATAGGAAGCCTCCACTGTATCACTTTCTTGCTCTTTACTATTCCAAGCCAACGCTGTGGGATCATTTGGACTCAAAGCTAGTGGCTGAACGAATGGGGAGCCCTGGGGATACAGCGTATGTGAGTCTCTGCATCTCATCCCATCAGAGAGCTGCTGCTTTGAGCTGTTCTGCCACATGTGAGAAACTTCCAAGGGACTGGAGGGCTCTCTCCAGGATACTCCTCCTTCCCCATGCACTGGTTCATGTTGACTTTTCTGAACAGTGTCTCTGAGCTTTAATAATTCATGCTGGGGGACTCTCATCTCCCAGGGGCCAACTATTTTGAAATACTGTACTATTTTCCCATCTAGCTCCAAGGAATAATCTATGTGAAAAATTCCAGAAAACACTGAAGTGCAGTCTGTCAGAGATGCTCCATTAGCACTGAGATACAGTCCTCCCACAAACACGTCCCCCACAACAGTCTTTGCTGGCAGTCTCCAGCAGCCCCAGTGTGCAATTTATGAAGCAACAGCCCCCATCCTCTCCTGGGGCCCTTTCTAATCCAAGGCCACCTCTCTGATCCTGCTTTCAAGTGCTGAAATGAAAATCAGAATAAATGGATCCTTGTGAGTAGAACTGAATGAGAGGTTGGGGAAAGCTGGTTTCCTGTCAGAAAAAACATTTCTTCTTGTTGTAATTGACCTACAAAAGGTGAAGAGAAAGTTCACTCCTTAAGGAAGACTGCTGAACAGGAGCTGTGGGATTTCAGGGATAGTGGACTCACTAGAACAAGAAAACCTGATTTGCTTCAATCTATAATGCAATTTAAAGGCAAATTTTTCATTTATCTTTTACTTCTTGCTTCCTTGCACACTGCAGGTGAGCAGCACGCAGAGCCATTAAACCATTGCTCTTGGAAGAAAATGGAAACAACCACAACCCAATTAAGTCAGTAAGACTGGGAAAATACCATGCCAGAAGGAATCCATCTCAGCTCTACGATGCTTTCACCTTCCTAGCAGGTACATATAGAGATATCAATACATAATTAATAGAGCAAGTTCACCAGGCTCCGAGAAGGTGTCCACAGCCCCACTGTGCGTTGTCACTGTTGAGTGACGTTTATGGACAGAAATCTCCTATTCCTACACCTGTGCAAATCGGGTTGGAAACACGGCACAACTGCTCTCTGCAAAATACTGTAAAGGCTGTTTAGATTAACAAGCAAACTCTCACTCAGATGATCCCCATGGTTTCAGGGGTGCTTTGTGGAATGGATTTAGGGGCTGTAAATCAAGTGCTGGTTCACTTGCTGCACTTCTCAAGAGGAGCTGAGGAGAAGCCAGGCAGAGCCAGGCAGGAGGAGCCTGGGCAGCTGCTGCTCTTCACCCAAACTTCAGCAGTATATTCCCTGCCTGACTAAAATAGCCAAGTGTTGTCCTGCCTTCTGCAGTGATTTTTTGGGGGACTCTCAGAGGGCACTGCACAGTTTAGCCCAGCTAGACAGACACACTGAGCTGGGGAGTGTGTCCTGCACCTCTGCCTCCTGTGGGGATAATCTGTGAGAGTGCTTACAGTCACAGCAACCCCCAGCACTGCAACCTTCAAGAAACACCTTCCCCTGGGGCTCTTCTCTGCTTCCCAATTCAGACAACACCTCACTGCCAGCCCAGGGCTGCACCAATCATGGCACCACAACCACTGGGTTGAGCACCAGCCCAGCTGTGCTGTGCTGCTGCCCAGTCTCCTATGACAAACCAGGCTGCCAGCTTTGTTGGGAGACCTCCACCGACAGACAACTGCAACACCCACTCAGAGAAACAGGGAGATGTGGATTAGTGGGAAAAAGCAAGGGCACACTGGAAGCATGAGGTAAGAGCATCCTCACTAGGCATGCACACACACTTCCTTGTCTAAAACAGGGAGAGACTGACGGTTCTTCCTGAACAGGAGTTATTTAAGGGGCAGCCACCGAGCTCCATGATGGCATGGGAAGAGATGCCTGTTGGAGACATCTCTGCACTGGGGAAAACCACAAATGGGTCTGAGTAATGCTGCGGATCGGGGCTGGTGCCCACAGTGTCTGGGGGGAAAGGCAAGAGAGGGCTGCCCTATGGAGAGGGGCACAGCTCTGTGGCCTGGGCTCTGTTCCCCTGGCTCTGCCAGCCCTGACTCTCCTGGCATTCCCACAGCCCAGAGCTGGCAGGACGCTGCAGAGAGCAGCCTGCTGTCAATGCTGAGGGAAGCAGCAACAACGTGTACAACCCAGAAACGGCT
Organism: Oriolus oriolus; assembly: GCA_013400235.1. Lineage (NCBI taxonomy): Eukaryota > Metazoa > Chordata > Aves > Passeriformes > Corvidae > Oriolus > Oriolus oriolus. Next base: position 129,791 of record VXBT01013992.1, read on the forward strand.
GAAGTCATCTCTCAGGGGGGTTGCTGCCACTCTACATGTTTTCACCTTCAAAGCATGTTCGCAACGCTGTATTTTTATGGTGTTATCATCATCATAGAATTCAAAGATAACTTAGGCAATGAGGCTAAACAAACTGGTCTGTGCTGTGGAGGACACCAGTATTTGGGGAGAGGGGGAATTCCTCATTCCTAGTCCCATGCTCAGTTCATACATCCCTCCAAGAATAAAAACTGAGTGGAGAAGGGCACAGTTCAAACTTACAGATGATCAGACTAAGCTACTAATTATATTCATATGAAGGGTGATGAGAGAATAAAGGCAAGGAAAGAGGAGCAGAGTGAGAAATAGCATTAGCAGCTACATGTGGTTACACTCAAAGCTGTGAGCACCAGATGGAAGAGAGGGGAAGCAGTTACAACAGGAGCAACACGTAGAAGGCAAGTACTGTACCACATTCTTTCAGAGGCTCGTCAGACCAGTCCCTGCAGTCTCTATGTGAATCGCACACTTTGCCTCCGTCAATGCACTCTCCACTCTTACACTGAAACTTGCTGGGACTTTCACATGCTGACTCTGTCATGTTGGGCAAGAGAGGAAAGCAACTAAGTTAGATGAGGCTCATGACAACAAACAGGCTGACATAAAGCTCAGGAGGGCATCATTAGCAGAAATGGGATGGGATTAAGCAAATGAACATTGCGCCTGAACTTCATGCAAAGAACTTTTCAAGTCGTGCAGTCTGCCTGGTCAGCACAATCATCTCTCCCAAGCAATCCTGCTGCCAGAATGGCTTAAAACTGTACAGGAAGCAGCTTGGCATGGCCTGGAGGAGCAGCACAGGCCTCTTCCCTTTCCAGAGGCCACACAGCCCTGGCAGATTGACCCTGTGGAACACGAGGAGCACAGAGCCGTCTGTACCCACCTTGGACACAGCCGGCCTCATCACTGTTGTCAAGACAGTCCTGCACCTTGTCACACTGCTTTGCTCCATGGATACAGGTCCCATCACCACACTGGAATTCATCTGGCTGGCAGGTCACCAGAGCTTTAAGACAACACATTCAAGCATCAGCCACACAGAATTCAGTCATTTGTGTGGTACCTTTTAGCCATGTCCCTCTGACACTGCTGGGGTTGCACCCTCTGTTAGCAAATGTCAGAGTATTGGCTTGACCAGAGCACCAGAAGCAGCAGCTGCCTCAGCCACTGTTCTCCTGTGCCCCTCTGCTATGCCACATCACCCTCTACATCCTTGGGAAAACAGCATCAAAGCCCATCTGAGCACACCCTGTCAAAACAGACTCAGTGCCAGCAGTGAAGCTTCTCTGGTGAGACAGAACAAAGCAAGCAGGCAGCAAAACTTCAGCAGTGGAGCAGCTCTGGGGGCTGCAGTCTGTGTGAGGCCAGGCTGGTTTCCAGCTGGGAGTGTACAGTGACACTGGGTAGGCAAAGGCAACTACTCCTTGACTCTCCTTTCTTCAGAAAAAATTACATTTAAGATACATTTCAAAACATGTTCAGGCTAAGGCCCAGGCAAGAGACCTGCAGTGACTCTGCCAAAGCCAGTGTGGTCACAGTATGGATGAAGGCAGCAACGAGACACAATCATCAGGTTACCAAATGCCCATGAGCCAACAGCTCACTGCAAGGCAGAAGAGCTCCACTGCATGGTGGTGTGGTGTTTCTTGGGGTTTCCAGCCCTAAACACCTCCACAATATCAGCCCAGGTTTCAAGCCCGAACTTCATTTGTCCATGTCAGATTATAAGGGACTCAAACCAGACCTGATGAATGGCAAAGTTGGGGAAAAAATACACCAGACACCTGCACTGACCATACTAAAAGCAGTCATATTTCCCTCCCCAAGTTACAATAAATGAGAGACCTCCCTAGCTGGGACCAGCCCTGTGCTGACGCAGGGTATAGGCAGCCTGTAGTTCACTGGCAAACAGGCTCCTCATTCCTGGGACATGTTTTGCAGCTTCCTTCTGAGGGGCACATCAGATGTATTCTTAAAATCCTATTAAGGCAGCGCACCCTGGAGAGCTCCTGATTCCAACCTTTCCATTGTGTGGTTGTGTCCTAGTAAGGTCTGACAGAAAATCCCTGCTTCTGAGTAGTGAGGGGAGGCCAGCACTGGTGTTACTGCATGGGAGGTGAGAGCTGTCTGCAGACTTCCCTGGACAATTTGACAGACTGGTTCTAATACAAAAATGACTACTTTCAGATAACCCAGGAGGAGTTGCAGACATGAAGTGAGCTAGCATCAATACCATAAAGTATCAGTTGCACAAAGACTCCATATTATTGGTGATTGCATCCCGATGGATGCAGGATCCAGGTCCATGACTGCTTCACTGGACTTAGTTCTAGTGCATCTTCAGCCAGCAAAAGGCACCAGAGACAGGAAGAGGGGAGGCTGGTGGGGGAGGGGGGAAATCCTGTCATTAGAAATACACAGTATTCACATGAGGAAAGTTTGGAAATAGCACTGCTCCTTGGAGAGGAAAGCCATATGCACTATATTCATAAAAAGCTGCAAAGTGAGAAAAAAATCCCAAGCAATAAGCACGGTTATGGGACCAGCTGTGCTGCCACGTTTCAGCTAATAAACCCAGGCACAGGAATGGGAAACCTCAGTGGGACATCTGGGACAGCAGCTCCAAACCAAGCATGTGGGATCTGCTGCTCTACCAAATGGAGAAAAATGAAGGAGGGGAAGAAACAAAGCCGTGGTCTGGGAGAGTCGCAGACCACAGGTCTGGAAGTGGCACCGAGAACTCCTGCAGGGAGGCAGAGTCACTTCTACTTAAACTGCTCCTGGCATGTACAGCCACCTGCCTGGGGAAACCCTGACCATGGAGAGACCACCTTCCTCCCCAGGAAACCCTGACTTCTCCCAAGCTAAACCTTGGCCACTGCAAGGCTTTTCCTGTTGTCTCACTGAAAATTCCTTTGCCACAATTATTTCTTGTCTTCACCCCTAACCTAAAAACCAGTTTGCTTCACCTTTTCTGTAGCAACTTCTATGTGTGGAGGTAGGCTAGGATGGCACTTCATTTCTGACTATAAATATTAACCCCTCACAAAAGTGTAACATGTAATTAAAGCCAGTGAGGGTTTTGTCTTTTCTAGAGCAGAAACAGGTCTCCAGTTTATCAAGTAAATCTGCATAACAACAGCTACAGATTGGGAAGGCAGCTGTTATAAAACATATAATTGTCCTCAATTGTAATCTTCAAAGCTCTTCTAAAAAGCATAGCTAAATGCTAAGAACAGAAAGGCTTCTAATCCTAAAATGAATTAAGGAGAATTTTGTAGGAATTGCAAAGACAATGTTGCACAAGCACCACAAGGCTGAGAGAAAAATGACAGCACAATTCTTAGCTCAGTTGCTACAGAGACTGCAACACACCAAAGTGGGGCTGTACAGCTCCACTGCACAAGGCTTTGCTTCAAGAAGAGACAGAAGTTTGGAGACCAGGCTGGGTTTCCTGGCTCATTTCTCACCCCACCAGAGCTGTGGAAGTTCAGACCTTTGAGCAACAGCCCCTGAGCCTCTTAACAGACATCTAGGATAGGCAGACACAAAAATGGCTCTTACTGATCACAAAGGCATTAAAGTGCTTGTATGGCATTTCTATTTTTTGCTGCATTTTTCAGGAGAATTCCATGTTATCCTGAAGCCGAGACACTAACCCATCTCAGCTCCACTTGCAGAGTTGACAGCAGCTTCCCATTAAGGCCATTCCCAAGGCAAAGCAATAACTCAAGAAGAGGGAAGAGCTGTGCTGTTTATTTGCACAAGATGTTCAGAAAACTGCTGTGCTAATTTGGAAGGTTTGAATCAGTAAAATCTCAGTAGTTTTACAGCCATCTCCTCTGCAAATCAAATACAAAACAAATTACCAAAGCCCTGCTAAATTAACAGGCGCCCTCAAAGAGACACACTTCCCATATCCTGGACACAAAGCTGCATCGCTCAAACTCAGCAGGTATATTCCAGGTTCCAAATCTGAGCCTTACTTTTTTCTGGTTTCTGGGTTTTTTTCCTTCCTCCCCAAAAAAGAAAATCCCACCATTTGCAAAAAGCATCAATCCATTTTATAGATGGGGAGACAGAGGCTGGAAAGTGTGAGGTCAGGTCTCAAGGGGTCTGTTTTCTTGCTGTCAGTTGTTAGCATTATTTGTTCTCCCTCCTGGATGCAAGTTGCAAAGGACATTTTAAAATATAACCATTCCAGATTTGGAGACTAATAAATCTAACCTAATGTTCATTTTATAAATATGCATATATACATATTTGAATATATATGCTATGGAAAAAACCCCAGCCACCCAATGTTCTCACATAGCTTTCCTGAAATGACTCACTCCCTCCTATTTATTTGCTGTCTCGCTGCCAAAACCTGTTCACCAATTGTCACCCTTCATTTCTGCTCTACTCATTTACCAATCCAAAATGTTTATAACAAATGACAGGTGATGGCCTCATGACTTCTTTTTTAAAGCATTAGCTCCCATCCCTCTGTTTAAACTGCACAAACCCCATATGATCCCCACTGCAAGCAAAGATGTGGTGGGATCTGTAGTTTTAATCAAGTCCAGCCAAGGGCCCGTGTGCCATCCCTGTTGCTAAGGGGAGAGAGCAGTGTCACACACCTGTAGCTCCCTGCGTGCCCCATTCTCAAACAGAATTTCTGGAAAGGAAAAGAGTCATAAAGGTCCCTAAACTCTTCAGTCCAGCAGATGAGCAGTGATGCTGAGCTTCCAGAGCTCCCAAATGTCCCTTTCTTACTGCAGGCAGGTGCACCCCAGCAACAGCTGCATTTAGGATGGGGAAGCAACATTAATTTTGGCTCTCACCCAGTCAACACATCAGCTGCACGAGCACTCAGTGCTGCAAGGCCTCTCCCGGTTGCTGCCTCAGAGAATCCCATCCATGCAGTGCGAATGGCCGTGGGCTCACACACCACTGTGGCACCGGGGTGCAACCAGAACCAGGCACTCTGTGCAGAGGAGCACTGGGGTAGCTAAAACGTGGGGCTTTGAATCCCATTGTTTCCCAGTCCATAGGACTGAAGGCAGCAGAACCAGCTCACATGCTTGTTTCTCCCAGGTAGATAAACTGCACATGGTGCTGGACTGAGACTTTCTGGGAAGACACCCTCGTGTGCTACATCTCCACTACTCAGAACTGTCTCAAGTCACTCCTGCCACATTTCCCCCTTTCTCCACTGGTTGTCAGTACCGTGCTGTGCTGCAGCGGTGTCCAGCTGCGTCCTCTGCCTTGGGAGCTGCCTCTGGTGCCTCTGGAAGTGCTGCTGGCTGAGGCTGCTCTGCAGCTCAGGGAGGCTGGTGGAGCCGTGCTCCTTTTGGGCCTCACGGCTCGGCACTTTGAGCTCAGCTGGACACAGCTGGTGCCCATCAGACCAAGGAAAGAAGCTGGGGAACAGTGGGCCCTCTGCCTCAGGAAGGTACATAGGCACAGTCCCACTCCTCTCACCCAGCAGAATGGCAAAACAAATGGGGCCTGTGAAAGACTTAAAACATTTCTTAAGCTGGACAACAGGGATTGAAATTTAAGAGGCATTTCATCAGAAAACACCATCAGTGAGCTGCTCCCCTCTTTCTACACTTGGCAATAGAAGGAAGCTCACCGTTCCCTCTCCTGAGCTGTCCAAACTCAGCCATCCTGTCAGGTTGCTGTCACTGCAGGGAATGCCTCCCATGGGACAGAGATCAGTTCTGCTGGAGTCCCCTGAACCAGACACCAGTTCTTCACCTGTGTTTGTAACATGGCCCTTGCCACTGTCTCCTGATTCGGAGTGGACACAGGTACAGGACAGCCCACAGGAGGTCTCAGAATGAAAACAGGCTCCAAACTACCCAGGCTGCCCCAGCCAGCAGTGCCCATCTCCGCCAGATGTGCTTCTGCATGGCTTTTCTCAAACAGCCAGGAACCAACTTTATCTCCTGACTCCACAGTCCCCATGACCCTTCAGGCCCTGGCCTGGGTACCCGGTGCCCAAGAGCTCTCTCAGCAACTTTTTCACCTTCTTGGCGATGAAGGAAAAGACAGCCTACCTAATCCACCCCTCCTTGGGTTGACAGCCTTGTACCCAGCAGCCAAAGCTTCTCTCTTCCTAACAAAACATTTTTGGCTTCTCCTATTCAGCTCTTGCCTCTGTTGAAAGAGTCCTTGGCTATTTGAAAGGCACAGCAGCTCCAGGGTAACCTGTGGCTCATCCCCCTGCTCTCCTGCAGTGCAAACAGTGGTGTCCAGGATTCACTACGTCCTCTTGTTAAGGAAGACAATGAATTTACATCTGCTTCTCTCTCTCTGAAGATAGTCTGATACCCAGCTCCTTGACGGGCTCTCCCACACAGCTGCTCTGAGCTCACCAGCCTGGACTTGGTGTTGTCATGGGTATGAAAAGACAGTGCTGGCAAAAGTGGTAAATTTTCTTAGATACCTTGCAGTAATCCCTGGGTTTGCAGCTGGTTGCTGCCTTCATCCCCAGAGGTGGCCCAATGTCAGAGCTGCTAAATATAAACAGCTATGTAAATATTTAATTTCAATCTTGTCATTATGAATATTCTAGCAAAACATTTTACTCTTGTTTTCTTCCTTCTCCCTCCTCAGGTAAGTGACCAGCTTGAACAGTTTAGTGGCTAAAAATGGATGAAACATTCAAAGTACCACACATACCAACAACAGCATGTTAAATGCATAAAGCCAGCTGAAAAGAAATCCATTATTTATTAGCTCTGTGCCTTTATCAAGCCAAGCTCAAAGTGCATTTCAAACTGGATTCTTCAGAGGTACTTCTCTTGACTGCCTTGTTCAGTATACTCCAACTTCAGAGGCAGAAAATGAATTATTTTTTTTCTGTTGATCATATATTCCCTTTAGCATAGCAGCTTCTAACCTCCAGGCTGTGACCCCACCGTGCAGCCTGAGGGCTTTGAACATTTTTCTCATTTTTCCCTCCTTGTCTTTCTAGTGAAACAGATCTCTTCTGAGGCACGGTACCATCCAACAGCTCTTACACCTCCTCTCTGGATTCTCAAGGAAAAAGCACAAAAGGAGTGTGGAATACACCTGACCCTGCTGGGCTGGGCACCCAGCCATGCTGTGTGCGACACAAGCGCTCCTTGTCTGGCACAGCTGCTGCTCTGACATCAAAGCCTTGCTTTCAAACACAGCCCACAGCAGCCTCCTGGCCCTTCCCCCCCAGCCCAGAGAGCCCTTGGCCCTGCCCCTGCAGACACTCACGGCAGTCCTGCTCATCAGACTTGTCCTTGCAGTCCTCATCCCCATCGCACTTCCAGTTGAGGTGGATGCATTCGCCATTCCCGCACTGGAACTCGTGGGCCGCGCACGTGTTGAGGGCCTTGGTGTCGTATCCACACTTCTCCATGGACTCGTCCGACTGATCCTCGCAGTCGGGCTGGTTGTCGCACACCCACAGCTCCGGGATGCACACGCTGTTGTTGCACTGGAACTCACTGGGGTTGCAGGTCAGAGGGGAGCACTTCCTTTCATCGCTGCCATCCCCGCAGTCATTGTCACCGTCACACACGAAGGTGATGGAGATGCACGACTTGTTACTGCACTGGAACTCGTTGGGAGAACAGGCTTGGGAATAAAAACAAACAGGTGAGCTGGGAGGTCTCCAACCCAGCCCTCACCACTGCACCAGCTTTAGCACATTAGGGATGTCTGAGGACAAAGGCACAGAGGCGTTACTTTGGCTGTCCTACCCTAAAACATTTCTCCCAATGGTAAGCACGTGGCAAGGAGCAGTGCTCCCCAGCTGTGCCTCAGGATGCCTCCTCTAGGGCCCATGGGCAGCCCTGGAGAAGCAGGGGCAGCAGGGCTGTGGGAACTGCGGGTGGGAGAAGCGGGGGCGGCGCTGCCCTGGCACTGGGGAGCAGCCGGGTGAGCCCCGGGGCAGGAGCAGCAGCGTGGAATGGGAATGGCTGGGAGGTTGCAGGGAGAGGCTGGGGCTGTGCTGGCAGCACCGGGGCTCCGCTTGGCTCCACGCTGACATTATCAGCTTCCTGACTTTCATAAGCACAGAATCAGGTTTCAGGATTTCACAGTATGCCTGGTTTTGGACATATTAAGTGGGATGTGTAGGGTAAATATTTAGTGAGTCGAGCATCAATTTAGCTGCAATCTGCCAGTAAGGCCCTTTACAACACGCTGAATGCCTTCCCTGGAAATCACAACTCAACATTAACATACAAATGAGGCGCTTGTCAGATAGAAGCTGAGTAGAGCACTCTCCTCTGCAAGCCTAATGGACAGCTGAATCAGAGATGCCTGCTCAAATTAAACTCTCAGATACTCCAACAAAGTGCAGTTCGCAGTCACTTTATTCCATCAAGGTGTGGGGGAACCAAAACCCTGGAAGAAATTCTCCATAAGTACTTTGAGGTAGTTACTTCCAAAAGAATTCTGCTTCTGCAGTATCAGTCCTCCACAGAGAAGTTATGGCTTTGATAAATTAAAAGTACAATAAATAAAAGTACAATAAATAAAAGTACAATAAATATATGCATATAAGTTACAATAAGCTTTTTTTTACATTGCACTTGGGAATCTTTTTGTCTTCAGAAGCAGAAGTATTTACTGCCATATCTGCAGAGCCCCTACACTAAACCATACAGTTTAGATGGTCCTGTCACTGCAATGGCAATTGCACCTGGAAAGCAGCAGAATCCCTATAAAGGATCTGTCATATCCCAGCTTTCAGCCAGTGACAGGAACCCAGTGGGATTCTACTGCAGCATTACCTCTGGTTTATACTTGGGAATAAAGCTGTATTTATCTAGCAATTAAGAACATGTCCACTTGCACAGATGCTTATTTACAATCTGGCTGGCAAACTTGCTGGGGTCTGTCTGATAAACTAAGCAGTCTCTTGTTTTACATCAGAGCATGAAAAAAAAAAAAAAAATGTATATGTATATGTATATGTATATACCCGTCTCCCCTCCTGCCCCGTGCTCTGTCCCATTTAGTCCCAGGTTTTCCAGATGGTACAGCACAGCAATCCACCTAATCAGAAGAGAGAGAGGATTGCCTTCCTTGCTGCAATACTACCATGCACTGGCCAGGACCCAGGTTCTCTCCAACAGAGAAACGTTAAAGAGAATCTCAGCTGCCCTACTTGACACCAATCACAAAATGCAACAGAGCGAGGTCACCAAAGGATCTGCTCAGGCTCCTTCTGCACTTGGGAGAGTATTTTAGATACCGAGATGCCCTCACCAGGCATCTGTCCCTTGGAGCAGCCACAATTTTTCCTCTCCAAACAGCAGGAACTGAGATCAGACAATTAACATTAGGAGGTGAATTCTTCTCATAAGGACATGAAATACAAGCACAGTCTGGTGGAGAAGCAGCTAAAAACCTTCCTCTTTTGCATGGCAGAATCGAGACCATTAAAATGCTCTGATTTTCACCCAAATTCTGATTTTTTTCTCCCCATAACTAGAAATAATCTATTGACCCTACTGATCAGTACACAGCTATATAACTTAACACTGTCTTCAGAGGAGCCATAATATGGAACTGCATATGGAACATTCCTCCATAAAGTGGAAATTTAAGGTAACAGTTATAATCTTACCAATCTATTTTAAAATGGTAGTGGGAAAACAGGAATATTTCTACGGCTCTGTACAGCTTCTGTAACAGATAAAGGCTGAGAAGAAGAAATTGCTTTTCTGGCATTATTTTGATGAATCTCAGAAACAGATCAGAGAGCAAAATCTTGCTTAGTCTTTTGATCCCTAAAGTTTGGGCAAGATTGTAATGATTTGCACACTCCAAATGTGCATAAATTTCCTTTCCTTTCCACCAACTGTAATAAGCCCCTCTTTTCCCCCTCGTTATTTTCCTGGTCCCACCTCCATCCCTCCTCCTGTTTGTACGTATTTCCCTTCAGAAATCTGCTGCATTGGCAAATTAGCGACTGATAAACATAGGAGTGGGATACAGACAGTGAAAGTTTGCACAAAAGCTCCTCCTCTGCACCTACAAATCCCAGTACAGATATAAAATTACTGATAATCACAGCCAGAAAGTAGAAGCAGTTCAGCTTTTGTAACCTCTCATGAGGACTTTCTCAGTGAAGCCTGAGAATCGCTAGCTAGAAAAATCGCATGGTCATGATTATTTCATTTCTTTTTAAGCATGAAGTTCAGTGTGATGCCAGCACTAGAGACTACAAGCTCTCTCTCCACGGAACAAGCACAGCAGTTTGGCTGTTGGTAGCTCCCCTCTCCACCCCCACAGTCCTTAGCAGGGGATGGAGCAGTTCCCGCGGGTCACACCTGCCTGCAGCAGAGAGCTCCATCCATCCATCCATCCATCCATCCATCCATCCATCCATCCATCCATCCATCCATCCATCCATCCATCCATCCCTCCCGTGCGCTCTGCTGCTGCCATGGGAGGGCAGATAAGGTGCCAACACCTCTCAGCCTTCCCTCATCCTCCCTGACAGCTGAAATCCTCAGGGCACGCCAGGGTAAGGCAGAGGCTGCAGCTCCCAGCGCCGGGAGCATTCACAGGCACGGGGAGCAGAGCTGCCCCCATGTGCCTGGCCAGGAGCCACGAACACAACAAATAAAGCCCTAGAATTATCTTACACAGCACCTGGAGAGATGGGCATGGGGCACGGAAGTCCCAGGGACAGTTTACCTCACACCCCCTTTCATGAACCTGCCAGGGTACCTCGCAGTCCCTTCACAGTATTTCACTGCCTCCAGAGCATTGCAGTAGAAGATGTGCCAATAGTAATTAAATGATCACTGGAATATTTTTTGACTTGAGCAATTTGTTTGCATTCTCCAAATTTGCTACCTGTCCTATTGTAGGCTGATTCACTCAAGACCAAGGAATCAAATATTAATTTGCTTTCTTTAGCACAGAAGAAATTAATAAATGCTGTACTCTAAGGTGCAAAACCTACTTCAAACATGAGTGATCCCAGGAGAAATCTTGGAAATGTTTGTCAAGACGCATTTAACCAACAGTCTTCAAAGCATAACTGTAACACCAGTTTACTGTAGAGCACTGTAATGTGTAAAGGTTCTTCACAGTTTTAGGAAGTAAAATATCACTCATAAATGATTGTGTAGATGTGATTTTGCCCATAGACAAAATATACCAGAGGTATTCTGCATTAATTTCTGCCCTGTGCTGTGTGCCAATCTGTAGAGCACAACTGTCACAGTTTTTGCCTCACAGCCTGCAGCTGCAGTCTTGTCACATCTCTTGAGGAGAGTGGAGCAGAAGCAGCCTTGGGATAGAGGAAGTTAAAAATAATAAAATAACATAAGATCAGAGGTATTGCAGATGTGGAGCTAGTGTTTCAGTACTGGCTGGTTCTCTTTTGCCCAGAGCCAGGATTTAACCGGAGGCTTTAGTGAGAGTCTGGTGCAGCAGGGACAATCTTAGCTCAGGCATGGCACCAAAAATTCAGATAATTCTGCCACATGCTTTTTAAGTGCTTTTATAAAAAAGCAGAATGCTCTCAAGATATAGAATTCTCTAACAATACCAGGTGCTCATTAAAAACTGTCATTTCAAAAAATATATATTTGTACATAACATATCTACAATGGATAACTCTACCAAGCATGGGTCCTCCAATCTGGATAAAACTGAAAAAATTAAACAAATGGTATATCCATCATTAACAGGAGCTGGGAATTATGTACAATGGACTATAACTGCTGTCATTGCTAATCTCTAATTAAAGATTTTATAGCTTTTCAGTAAGAGTCAGGTATTTAATTCATCTCTCCTCCAAAAGAGCCATTTCCACTTGAAATTACATAAATGGCTTAAAGAAAGATAATTATTTGGTAAAATTTGTGGCAAAATGGATAGCATCAATTATCCACTGATGCTGAAGACAAGAAGATAAGATGAATTATTACACTGTATTTTTCTGACAATGTCCCCAAAGCAACTTAAAAAAAATGTGTCTCAAAATTTATGTTTGTTTAAATTTGATAATGGATCTTCTAAAGCAGGCAAAGGATGATTTGTGCATACCAACATTTGCATCAGGGACAGAGAGATCTGCTGTTGATTTATGGCTGCTTCAACACTGGCAGGAGAGGCTGCTGGGCTTGAGAAACTCTCCCAAGCGCTGAGGTTCAGGATCTGAGCTCTGCAGGGCTGAGGGGTGGAAGTCCTGAGCTCCATCTGCCCACGTTTTCTGCCCCAAGCACGAGCCCAGCTCCCCCAGCCCACAGGAATCACCCTCTGAGCTGGGCCATGGATAAGGAGGTCACAGAGTGCAGACAGGGTAGACCATGTTGGAACTCCCAGTTACCAGCATTGTCAGCATGTTAGTTTTGCTTAACTAGTATTTATTTTCGGGCTTAATTCTGTCTAAATTATTTATTTTGCCTGCAGTCAATTGCTTACCAAATACCTGAATATTTCATACAGATCTTCCATCAAATGCCAGTCTTTAAAGAGTGGATTTGTGCCTGGAAGGACAAGTTTCCCATGGAAAGCTGCCCTTCAAGAAGGACGGCAAAAGAGATGGAGGTAAATGAAGATGACCTTGAAGCTCATTGCTCTGAAAAAATGACAGGCCTCCCATGGAGGGAATAACGCAGCGGAATTGCAGCCTCACTCCCAACAGTGGTTGTTGCTATGGTGATTGATACCGAAAAGCCCATCTAGATGGAGACTGCAGAAGGAATAGTAATTCCTGATACTGTTCAAATCACTAATGGAGCTAAGGAGCCATCTCACGCACTCCTGCAAATTAATATTTGCATGTGCTCGCTGCCTTTGTCACACACTGCCCTCAAACACAAATCAGTCATTTTCCCATTCTCTGCAGCAGTATTTGCATAGTATTAGTTAATTATAACCCAGCAACCAGATGCCAAAGCCCCTGCTGACAAATAATAGTTGGTTCAAAAATGTATGTGCTGATTTAGAATGTATTTCCTGAAATTCATATATTCATTCCAAGTGGTTTAATTATCTGAAAATAGAATTAATTATGACCCCCAGTTTACAGAGAGAAGCAGTTTATGTGCAAAGGTATGCACACTCTGCACTGTCTTTAATTTTACATATGTGCAATAAGGTTGCAACTCATACCTGTGGTCTCCTCAATTTTCCTTCAAACCAGGAAAAGGTTAGGAGGTGTATCAGACGTTCTTTTGGCCAAATGACTGAAAATTACCTCAAAATAAGAACAAGTGAATCCAGTGTAGAGTGTTTAAGGGTAAAATAAAGCAGCTTGAAATACAAAAATGGATGGTCAAAATACCAAAGGTTAATACTGTCCTGCTTTTGTGACAATCCAAGACACTCCATGGGGGTCTCATGAGGATAAAGGCATTATTATTACTCTTTTATATTCTGACTGGAATAGAATCAGCTGAATCAGATTGGAGATGTTTGGTACCAGCCAAAATTTAACTGGAAAAAAACCCGCTGTGATGTGTCTAGTGAGTTTCTTTCCTGACTTTGGAAATTGGAGCCTGTACGGGACAAGCTCACTCCTATTCCCTTAGACATGACTTGCTTATTAAAATGGCAATTTTACAAATTACACCAATTTGGCAAATCCCTCAGAAACATCTGATAATAGCCATTAAACTAACAGCTGCTCTAATATGATCACACAAAATTCTGTATTTCTGAGGAATATATGAACATTCAGCAAGCAGAACAGAGCATTACTGAGCAGGCCTTGATGCTGGGACAGTGCACACAAATCCCACATTACTGCACACACAGACCTCTTGGATTTGGCAGGACTCCCTGTGGTTATGCATTTTCTGCACAGGATTTCTGTGCACAGCATTTTCGGCACGACCGGGATTTAATTTTGCCATTGCAGAGTTTAAATCACGGACACTTTGCCAGGAAAAGCCAATCCACGAACGTCACTGTCTCCCACTGGGCAGATTCCCACTCTGTGCTGACACAGAGACACAACCTGCCTGTCTTCCCCATTGTTTTCTGGTTCCTTATGTCCAGCTCAGGAGAGAAACTTCATCAGAATCCTAAAAGCTACACTCCAATCACGTTGGCAAATGACAGCAGAATTGGGTTTATCCTTAGAAAATGTGGGAAAGGCAAGGAATCCCAGCCCATGGCTCCACAGCCATGGCACTTTCTCCATACCCTTACCCGTTCCTCAGCACAGGGACGGTACCAGTTTAACCAGTTGGAAAGCTGAGCCATTTCCCCAGAATCAGTCAAGTCATTTGTAAGTTAATTCTACGACTAAGAGGGAATCCTGGAGGTTGCTGACTCACAGGTTTGAACTCACCTGAGCAGTGAGGGACAAAGCAGAGCTCACACTGCAAGCAGTGAGGTCAGTGCCCCATAAAATTTCCACTTCCAGTAATTTACTTTGCTTGATGGGAACTGTCTGTAAGAGGAGATATTGCTTCTAATTGCAGTGTGCTTCACTATTAAACATTCACTGCATTTGGAACATGCACTATTAACTCTTCTGGAGCACAGGTAAGGCTGAGAGCTCTGCCTTCTCAACCCCCCAGTTTACCCAACCATGTCTCACATTCCTCTAGGAACAGTGATCCAAAGTGAGCTTGAATGTAGGTTCAATAACAATTAAAAAGATGCTTTTGAAATAAAATGGTTTGCAGGACAACTGATCTGAAGGGAGAAGTACCTTAAAAAAGAAGCACTGAGGATGCAATGAGGCAATTGGCAGAATTTGGTGTAGCCCCATCCAAGGTTACGAACATAAGCACATCCTATAACGATCAAGTCCATAAATACAAGACCCCTGTGGTGATTTTGGGAGGGGGAGAGACTGACAGACTGCTCAGGAAACAACCAGCCCCTGACTGTTTTCAGTTATGTGATAATTAGGGGGCACAGCTATTACGTGCTGTAGACAATGTACCTATGTACCCACAATTCCAGAAAAGAATGGCAATTTTTCTGTTTCTCTGAAAAAACAGTATTAGATTTTCTACTCAAATGGAAAATTTAATCATTGAGTGGCACTCACTGCAATTAAACCTGCAAGGGTCGTGTGCTGACTGTGCTCACATTAACAGCAAGGAGATTTCCGTGGCATTAGGATTTGCCTTGCAGTTTCTATGACTTGGGAATATAAGGAAGCACTTTCCTGGATTTGGGCTGAGATGAAGACTCACATGTTCAACATGAGCAATTATTTTAAAGTTATTGGGACAAGGAAGGGTAATGAAGTGGTGTTTGTTATGAGCTAAACCTTTCTCTTTACATTTATCAAACAAAGTTCTTTGCAAAGTAAAAGCAAAGTCAATCCAACCATTATATCATCCTCTGTAGGAAAAGAGTGTATTTCAGCCACTAAGATGACTTTCAGATATTGTTTTATCTGTTAATATGACTCATAAACCAATTTTTTTTTCCCTTTTGCATCAAATATGACATGGTCTTCTCCTGCGTAGGACTGTGCTGAGTTCAGGCTACTGACTTTGATTTAGCCTTCAGATCATATGCTCAGGAAGCAGAACTGTTAATTAGTGTAACACATATGTACTGGTGGCCACTGCAGGATGCAACTCCTACCCACGTATCTGCCATCACAGCATCATCATTGGCACTGCCAGCTACAGAAGATTTCCCTGAATAAAACTAAACAGATTCTTGCTTTTTGGACGAATAGGCTCAAAATTATAGCTGTGTTCTTATGAAGAAAGCACTTCAGGGACAGGAAATACAATTGTATTTGGCAGTAAGAGATGTAATTCCTTGACTATTTCAACTCTAGGAGCTCTAACTGTTGAAAGACAGACTACCCAAAAGATAAACATAATTACAGGCCAATTTTTGCTCCTCTGTCAGTATGATGTGAGATTGGAAAGAAGAATCAGAGCCAATGTCTCCAGCTAAAGTGCAGAAAGAGCGGCAGGACAAAGCTTGTGTGGGTGTGCACAGGTATCCTGCAGTCCAGCACTATTAAGCTTTAGTTTGAATTATCCACAAATCTTTGTATAAAAGCAGCTCTTTCACAGCCCTCTTCCAGAACCCTGTGAGCAACAATCCTTTGGGGTGTGAAGGACGTGTCTGTGTGAGGGTGTGAGCGTGCTCATGCTGTTCTTTGCATCTCCCCTTTTTCCCTCGTGCTCCTTCAGACAGACAAACGCTGCAGAAGTACCACTGCTGCATTGTCTTGTTTTCAGAGGGTGTTTTCACCTACTCTGCTTTAGAGAATAAATTATTCATGGAACACTGATAGGGACAATTTCTCTGTGAGGAGGATCAGCACAGGGCCACCCCCAAAGCCCCACTCTGTGCTGGAAGCTCCATCTGCACATGTGCCCCATGTCCTCCTTTAGAAACCCAAGCTCAAGAGACAGCAGCAGGCAAAGCAAAGCCATTGTGCCCTCACCTTCTGCAGGTAGAGCCCTGGCACAGCTTGGGCCATGGCTTTAGGGTTTAATTCTGGATTTACACAGTGACTGTCTTACCTCTAACCTAAGTTCACACGCTGTTTAATTATGTTTAATTACAACGAGAATCCAGTATTAGAAATGCAACTACCTTCACTTTTCCTGTCAGCACACAATTAAAAGTAACTCCCAATCTCTTTTTTTTCTTGCCATTTTGTTCTGAAGGAGCTCAGGACAAATATGATTATGGGCTGAGATTTTTCCTAAATAACAATGGGGATTTTTCTGCAAATTACTACTGCTTTTGAAGGAGCTCTAATACTTTAAGCAGTGATAAAGTGGCAGCTGTACATGTTTAATTTCTGAGAGCCAGGGCATAATGCACAAGCATTAATCCCTCCAGCTGTCCAGTAATTAAACATCATGTAAAGCCCAGAGGATATCATTGCTGTGCTACCTTATCTTATTTATGAAGGACTTGCATTTGTTAAATCTAGCAATTCTTTTTTCTTTCTTGGAAATAATTGTAAATTCTTCCACCATGGCAAGTGCACTGAAGCTACAGCTACCCTCTATAAAATGCCAGGAATTTCAGACCAGCCACGTTTCTTTTCATCACATACTAAAATAATAATGAATAATGACAGTAGATAAATATTTCCTTTACAGGCATGACTGTGATACTATGGGCTTTAACCCTGTTAAAATCGGTGGGTTTCTCAGGGAGAACACATGGCAAAATCTGATCCTTTGGGTTTGATGTCCCTGTGAGCTGACTGAGGGACAGCACATCACTGTGCACTTGGCCTTTAATGGAGCCAGTGAACAGAACTAATTTTGGCAAAAGCACACATTCATCAAACAGCAATGAAAGATAACATCAGTGCTGCATTATCACCAAGTTAAAAGGTCTCAGCAGGATCAGTGGAGATCTGGAATGGACTGGATTGGTATGGTCAAATCCCAACAGGGAGCACTGGAAGTGTGACTCACATGCAAAACACACACAGATTTCACTGCACAAAGAAGAAAACAGCGCTGAGACAACTGATGCTCTTTATAGTTACAGGACAATGATAAAAGATGATGAAACAATTTAACGGTCAACAGAAAGGTCACTTCATGTGTGCGTAGCTGCAGGAGCAGAGTGGGGGAAGGTGGCTTTAAATCAGCTTTGCCATTTCCCCCCTTCAGCTGGTTCAGCACCAGGTGGATCTGCTGGAGGGATGAACAGCTTTAGCCTGCTTTAAATTCTGCCTTCAGCCAGTGGTTCTCAGGTGACCTGAGGGCTGTTGAGCAGGCACTGGAAGGAGTTAACTCAAAGTTTTCTGCACCTTCCAAAAAAAGGACCCTTCATTTGCTGCTTTTTATGGAGAATAACACATGAGGAAAAGTGGGAAGTTCATCACCTATAAATGATCTATGTACACCACGGAAACATGAAGGCTGTGAGCTGCCATGCCAAGGACACATGGTTACAGCTGAGCACCCCTGTGCTTACTCTGGTTTCTCTTATGAATTTAAAAAACATTTATCCAGTTTGTTCACTTTTAATCTGGCATATCATCATAAAATAAGGCTGAATATTTAGAACTAAATGTGAGATACATGGTCAGCAATGAAAGGCCTGAAGACCAGGGTCCAAAAGAAGATGCTTTGGGTAACA
Source organism: Oriolus oriolus (assembly GCA_013400235.1). NCBI lineage: Eukaryota > Metazoa > Chordata > Aves > Passeriformes > Corvidae > Oriolus > Oriolus oriolus. The sequence goes on from VXBT01013992.1 coordinate 147,875, forward strand.
AGGCTGTCACTGTCACGAGACTCCTGCAGGAATTCCTGGCTCTCACCTCAGCCGACTACACAAGGTCATTGTGAGTATGTCCAGTGCCTGCACAAGTTCCCACGGACCACTGTGTCTGTGCTACAGTTCTGCAGAATAAACCATGGTATGGGTAAATAGCTTATTCTGCTATCAATATATCAGTGACTGCATCATTTCACTGCATTTGGCTGTTGGGAAAGGGAAAAATTGTGCACTTCCACCTCCTCATCTGAAAGCCACAATTTCCATATTGAGTGCAAGCAGTGGTTCAGGTGAGAACCAGTGACACAGACAGAAGGGATGGGGCCAGAGCCTTGCTCTCTTTTGAGCATCCCAGTGCCCCGTCAGGAGGAACACGTGTGCATTAAAGGGGTTCAGTGCCACTTCAGCTGGTACAGGATGGCAGCTCTTCTGTTCTAAAGCCACTCTCAAGTGCTCTCTGCATTCCTGAGCAGCTGACAAAACATTGTTACTGTCTCTCTTAGCAGAGATTTAACAAGTTCTGCAGTAGTTAGCCAAGTCCAGACTGACCCCGAGTTGTGTTGCTTTAATTACAGCCTTTCATATTTAATTTCTCTTTTAGTCTCAGTAAACACATTCCTAAGCTTGTCCAATCCATTGTGACAGAGGTTGGGTGCACTGGGAGCAGAAAACCTTCACCAGGGAAATAAGGAGGCTGCCAGCACCTCCAAGCCAGCAAATTCAAGACTGCTAACCCTGACCTATGACTACACACACCTGGTATTTTAAAGACTCAAATTATTTCTTCTCCAAAAACTGAAAAATAAGATTTTTCTTTTTATATAGTCTTATTTTTAAAAGGCAGACATTTGCATTTTCAAAAATTGTTTGTGCACTGGAAGTCAGTAGTGTTCCTAAAGCCTGTCTGTTGGAAGTCAATTATTCAGGCAGACAGGCACTTAACTACCCACGTGCAAGGATTAATACCTGCAATTAATCCCTGGTGCAACTACAGCCTGTGCAGACACAAATCTGGATCCCTAATCACTGCTGCTTTATCCACTGCAGGTGAAAGAATTTGCAGTTTCCATCGCTTCCTTGGCAAGTTCTTCCACAGGGTGAAAATCACTCCATTTTGTCTCCTTGTTCAGATTCTCTACTTTTGTCCCCAAGTCTCTGAACAGCTGCTTTCTCCCCTCAGCTGGCTGTGCCAGTGTCTGCACTGGATACATTTCACATGGATTCAAAAAGCAACGATATCATTCTGAGAGGAAAAATCCAGCAAGAATTATAAGGTCCAGAGCAGTAGCTGGAAAGCAAACTGCGGGAGGAAGAAGCACCATAATACACTTACACTGTTCCTGCAGTTTTGGATGATTCTATACCACAATCATTACTGTCCTCTCCTGCAGGAGATCCTCCCTTAACTTGGCCTGTGAAAATTCTGACACAGAGACAGGTTCTTGCACAGCCTCAGCACAACCAAGCTTTGCTCCTGGATACCAGCACAATCTTGTTACTGGTACAAATTACCAATGCAGAAATGCAGGCATAAATAAAGCTCATAAACTCTGTATTAAATCCTCTTGAAATCTAAGAGCCAGTTATTCCTATCAAAAAATAAGAGTATACACAGTTAAAATATTTTTGAAGTGTCACATGAGGTTGCACTAATAGCTTTATTAACATGGATTTAGAAAGAGCTTAGGGGTTTTTCTTCTGGACGCCCTCACTCACACTATCTTCAAGTCATCATCCATTTGTTTATTGCACATGCAGGCTCTCACCACAGAAATTATTCTGAGCACAAATAAATCCCCTTCCAAACATTTATCCAGCAAGATGTGTTATTTATAGACAAGTTGGTCAGCTCTGTGAGAAGTGTAGCCTGTGTGACAGGGTGCTGTGCTCCAAGGGGCTGCGGGTGACAGGCTGTGCTGAAGCTTCTTATAAAATGAGAATAACAACCTGAGTGCAGAGATTAAATTAACAAAACAAAGAGAAGAAGGGATCTGAAGTGGTCAGGATACTGTGTGCTGCTGAGATAAGAGGAAACAGAGACAGGAGGATTCTAAAGAGAGCAGAAATGGGAATGTTAACAGAGTATCAGTGGATAGGCTTAGTGAGGTTTATCAGATCTGGATAAGAGAGAGGATAGCTATCAATCCTCCACAAGCTCCCAGCTGAAACAGCTCATACAATTGTTCTCATCCATGAGGAAAAGACCCTCATTTGACAGGCAACCTCCCTGCAAGTGGAGCCATTCAGCAGTGCCTCCTGTTTCCCTCTCAAAGTGAGTTTTGACCTCTGAAAGATGCTGAGTTGAGATCTTAGGACTGAAAGCTTTTGATGTTTGCACCCACCCAGGATGCTCCGAGTTTGCCTGTCAGTGCCTTTTCCCGTGGTCCTCGTGCCAGGGAATGGCCCATCCCACATCCACACTCAGCAGAGGTTTCCAATGTGTGGGGACAACACTCAGTCATTAGGAATTGGTTGAAAGCTATGAATTAATTTCTCACAAGTTACCCAACAACCATCAAAATGAGGTAATTTGTCCTTGGATTAAATTTCCATTTTTAAGAACCTGCACATGCTCTAAAACTGGAAGATAAGTAAGAGTCGAGATGCTGAAACATCCAGAACAGAAACACTCAGCTATTTCCAAATCCATTAATAGCAATCCATTTGTGCCGAAATTATGTGGCATTCAGAACATATTTACATTCATTTGGGGGGTTACCTAAGGCTTTGGAAAAAAAAAGTTCAAAGCAATTTCAAGTAGATTTTTATTCTAACTAAAAGACTCCGTGAGACCACTCCCAGTGGTGGGAGCAGCAGCAGCATTAAATCGGGGAGGCAGCCACCAGTGCAAAAACTGTTCTAATTTCACTAACTCATATCAGGAAAATAGCAGTTACAATTATCTTCTGAATTTGTCTCTAATTCATGCCTCTCATTCAAAGATAAAAAATGTACATGCTAAAGAGAAAACACTCAAAAGTTTCACACAGAAAACAAATAAAAGGAAAAAAAAAGGACAAATAAAAAATACTTTTAAAAAGAGAGCTAACTAGTGGAACAAGTTGCTCACAAAGTAAAAGCTTTGATAATATTTTGTTTGATAAAGCTGACGACAAAGAAATAAACTTATCCAAAGCATTCTACTCAGAACCATAAAATGTTCATGTAAAACATATTTCGTCATACAACTTCAAAGGAAAGATATAATGTGGATTATGAACGAGGTAGGTGTTAGAGCCCAAAATCCAGTTTTCAAATAAGAAACTTCAGTTTGTGCTTGAATGTAATCATTGTACCCTTTCACCGGTAATTTGGAAGTAAAAGTAACATTAATGATATCACATGCAACACTAGAAATATCCAGGGATGGGTGAATACACAGAACTCAGAGAGCTTCTTGACAGCCTGGGATCATTTGTATACTAAGAATTTAATAAGGACAGTATTAGATATTAGAAAGGTGATTTTACTTCTGCACAGACTGGCAAGATTGATATTCCCTAAATTCTGGTGGTCTGTATGAAAAGAAAGTTGGAAAACCAACTGGAATACTAAAGGGAGTCACAAGAATGAGTCAAGCATTCATTCAAAAGCAAATATTTTACAACAAGAAGCATAAAGAACTAATATGTTTGGCCTATCAAAAAGGCAGCCTGAGAAATGGCTTGATCACACAGTGTAGGGGTTTTCACAGACTGAAAACACTGTTAAAAGGCTCTTTCATTCAGCACAGAAAGGCCTGATAAAAGGCAATGGCCATTTAGGGACTGAATTTAAAACAGTTATGGATACAGAGTATATCATTCTCTCTGTGTCCAGTGAAACCAACAAGCTATCAATGTCCAGGCCTATCTATTCTACCCCAGCAGAAGCCAGCCTGAGTCTGTCCACACTCTGCAGGGACAAGGACAGAGCAGGAACCTGCTGAGCTACCACAGAGGAAGGTTTGAATCTTATTTAAGTCCTTTCCACATCACCTGGGTGTTAACCCTAATAATAATACTGAATTCTCTATATAAAGAATACTTAATTCTTCATAGAGTTCACTCATTCTCCAGCCAGACCCAACTGGAGAATCCTTCTTTCCTCTCTGTTTTCAAAAGTCCTCACTTAGCACTGCAAATAGAGTGAATAAGTTTGTTGGCAAGAAAAGCCATCTCTTTCCATGCGATTTGTAACAGTCACTCCAGGACTTTTATAATCCCAAATGGAGATGTTGCATACGTATTAACTCACCAGGAGTGCAACCAGCCTCATCAATTCCACTTTCACAATCCTTCTGCCCATCACATCTCCAGGACGACGGGATGCACTTGTTGCTTAAGTCTCCACAGCTAATTTTTTCAGATGGACACACTTGTTTGGCTGGAAGAAAAAAACAAAGAAATAAACAGAAGTTTAACATTTCTAAACATTTCTAACATTGTTTACGCTGTTAAAGTTACTTTTACTTTGAATGGCTCAATCCTGAGACATATTGGAATGAAATCCCAAATCAACCTGCTGCCTCTTAAATCAGGTCTCCCTGCACAGGCTGCCCTGGGAACAAGGCCCTTCCTGTCCCTGCAGCCTGTGCCTGCCCCAGCTAACCCCTTCCAGGAACATGCAATAAAACCAATACCACTCCTCACTCTTAGTTTCAAGCCTAACTCAACTGACACAAACTGAGAAAGTTGTTTCAGCAGACCACCAGGGATTCCAGCTTAGAACTTGGGGCTGGTTATTACTGGGAGGGATGGCACTACTTGGAGGGAGGGATGCTCAGTGCAGCAGCAGCACTGCCTGGCTCTGCCTCCCTGCCCAGCACACTGACCTGGAGCCGTTCAGTCACTGCCCCCCTGCACACAGCACAGCAGCTCTGCACAAACCACCTCCAACTAAGCCAGGAAAAACAAATTCCCTGATTTTAGTACAAGGGTGTACTTCTGTGTTTGGTAATGCAAGGCAATTCCTAAATGTAAGGATCTGGGCAGATCGTGGTCAGCAAAGCTGAGGAAAAAGCAGCAAGGACAAGCAGGAACTTGCACATATTTAACAAATTGAGCTGTAACTGTGTAACCTGAAGGCAACTGTGATGTCAGACAAGGAGACACAGGAGGACCCGCAGAAGCAAAAACCCCAGTACAGGCAAGAACACAACTATGAAAAAGAATCTGCCAGATTTATCTGGAACCAAGTAAGCTGTGAAGCTCATTCTCTCATAACTAGTTTGCATTGCTAAAATTCCTATTTTTTTTTCCTTCATACTAGCGTAAAGAGCAACAGATCTACATTTATTGTGACAAGGCTGCTGAAATGCAAATTGTTGCACAGTTTAAACAATTGTTTAGCATTCTGGAATCATCATCCAGTTTGGCAGGATTTGCTTATTAAACAGACCAATCGCTCTCTTCAAAAACTTAGGTGTTTTCAAATAGTTCTGCAATTGGTATTAACGATAATAATGCTGTGTATGGCTGCAGGTCTACTGAACAGGGAGGAACCTAGATTCTGAATTAAAACTTTCACATTACCCTGCCCTGGTAAAGGTGTTTACACAAAGTCCATCAGCTCCCCATGTGCTGAGAGAGAGAGGATGAAAATTGTACCTCCCTTTCCACCTACACAAGGAGGCTGTGAAAGGGCATCTTACAGCCCCAAAGCATCCATCAGCTGCTTGGAGAGCAGTGCCACTTAATCCCTGGATTTCTCTGTCTTAGCGCCTTGAAGTGTTATAAGAAGCAGTTTCGAGAAGCTGTGGGCAACCAATACATCAAGAAAAATTAGGTCCTGCCACAGACAGACAGTTAATAACAGATGTAATGTAGTTTTATAACCCTGAGGCATGACAGCATTTCTGTTGAAATTTGCTCGCTGCATACCTAAATAACATTTATGAATGCTGCATGATTAAAGGGGGGAGGAAAAAAGGGATCCTTACTTAGGCTTTTGGATTATTTTTTCAGCAAATCAGTAATAAAAAACATTGGAAAGGCTCCCCAACAAGACCCCACCAGGATCAGTGTATCTGCCAACTCAGGCCAAGTCCTGTGGCCCAGTCCCTGTAAGCTGCAGGTTTTGTACTGCATAGCTGCAGTAAGGTCTGCGTTGGACTGGCATACTGGGAAAACTGGGATACCAAAAATGTCATGGAGACATTAACCAGGTTATTGGTCCCAAAAATTGCTCTAGTTCTTCTTGCTCTGGTTATAAAGATGGAAAGGAGAATTTATTTCAATGCCAAGTAGGACCAGGTCTTCCATCCTCATTGTAAATCTCCACTGCGAACCAAGTGGGTCAAGACAAGTGGGAACATGTTCCACACACCTGATTTTGAAGAAGGTGAAATAGAATCATAAAATGGTATCATCACCCAGTGGGATCATTAACCAGCAAAAAGGTTACTTACTGGTCACAGTTTTAAGTATGGGCAATACTTTTGCTTGGCTGCTGTGGGCAGATGCTTAATAGCTTTGGGAAGCTGAAAGGTTTGGAAAAGTATGAACAGAAGGCTCCTATTTATGGAAAGCAATCTCTGCATTAATCATCTTCCTGACAGAATAATTACAGACATTTAAAATATGTAAATCAAAGCTTGAACTTTCAGGGATGCAGCAAGAGAAGCTGCTGTTGGCCACGGTTCATCAAATCTCTGCGTTCCAGTGGTTTCTGCACCCAAGCATTCGTTACACGGAAGCCAATGACTCATAAGCACTGGCAGGTAACAGAGAGGGGACCTTGCACAAAACTCAAAGCGACACTCTGGTGAAAACACACCTGCATTTCCAGCGAGTTGGGTGTTTTCCTCCCCTCTCCCCCAAGAGGCTGCAAGTGCAAGTGCAGTCCATGTTGTTGCCCACACTGTGACAGGCTTTCAGCAACTGCAATCCAGGCTAACATTTGTTTCTGTGCACGGCTTACACAAACCCAGGCCTCTTGGGCTGACGTGACCAAAATGTTTTACTTCCTCCTTCCCTCTTTGTGCAGCCAGAAAGGAAAGGGTTAGTGCTGTGCGTGATGGTGAGTGCTCCTACCCTGGATGCATTCTGGACCAATGCGAGTTATAGCAAGATCTGCCTTTTTAGAAAAGCACCATTAAACAACTTGGTTGAAATGTCAGACACATCAAGACCAATTTATCACAATGAACTGCAAATGCCAAGGATGGACAACAATGGTTTATTTATAAGGAGACAAGAGCAAAGAAGACAAGAAGGTTCCATTTACTCACTACCGCCAATGGCACATTCTTCTTTCTCTTTATGGGAGGCTACAAAGTCTTTCAGAGAACCATAGAGCCTAACTGGCGCCCCACTGTTTGCTTCCTCTTGTGCCACTGCTGTGCTTTTCAGGCTCCGGACATCATGTATATTCAAGAAAGCCCAAGAAAACAAAATTGATTTACTTTCAGAAGACCATTTGTCAGGTTCTCACCAAACAGGTACTCTAAGAGCATACACAAAATGCAATTAAGCAGCTTCTACTGGTGGGAAACCCACAAGACTTTTCATCAGCAGACTGAAAAGAATGCCCTTTGTGGAAATACATCATCTTACAGGTCTGAACAGCTCCTCTATCTCTGCTGAAATAACTTCCCATCCTCCCCAGACTGCCCCTTGTGTTTTTCCCAGGTTCTTCAGAAGAAAAACTCCAACCCAAACGTTTTCTTTCTACAACAGAGAAAATGCAAAACTAAAATGGTTTAATTATTTTCTGCCATGCCAATAAACTGCTCCTGCAAATACTTCTACTGCTTTTATTATGGAACTTAAAATTCCTACCTTCCTCTTTCCTCCAGAAGTGGTTTTGTTGTTAGCTTTTTTTTTTAAGGAGTGTTTTTTCACAAGGATCTCCCCTCCTCAAACACCGCCCTTAAATCTTCTTTTGTCACAGCTGGCAGAACTGCCTCAGAGATGCCTCAAAACCAAAATAAATGTTCATACCTGCCCAAGTACAGGACTGGAATCCAGTTTGTTTCCAGACAAAACAAGCCACACTGGTAAATGAGCAACTGTTCTGTAGAGAGGAAGGGAGCTGACAGGCAGAGATTGCTCAGGGAAATTCAGAAGTTCTCAATCACTGAAGATTTGTGATTCAGAAAAACATCTCAGTCACAAGTTTGCATATATAGTTCTTTATATGTGTGTGTGTGTGTATGAATGTATATCCCAGTCTACACTCACTACTGACTTACAACTTAAATTTTCCCATTGAATTATTTAAGGTGCATAAGAAACACAGTTTAAAATCCTTCTTCTGACTTTAAATATTGTCACAGCTGAAGGTGTGCCTGACTGGTATTTTCCTTCCCTTGCCTCTTCTCCATGCTGAGGGTGGGTGTGAGGAACACTGGCCCCTACCCCATTCACCACCAGTTCACTGTAGCTCAGGACAGGTTGCTGTTTCTTTAGTTTACTTCACTTAAACCTTCAAGACACATCAGATTCTAGATGTGATTTTACAAGGTGTGTTATTTCATATTTGTTATACTTGATCTCCTCGATGCTTTCCTTGTGCCAAGTTACGATCAGAGGTGTTTGTGTGGGGATAGCAATATCCATGGTGGATGATCCCCATATCCTGGGAATTTCTCTGGCCCTGGTGCACAGAGCACTGTGAGCACACAGGGACTCCCCTGAACCCACGGCTTTCGCTGGGTGCCTGAGTTTGGATCTGTGCGTCAGCAATACACAAAGACAGAACACATTATGGGGAATGCTAATCAAAGGATTGTTCCCACCAAGGTTAGGAGCTGCACTGAACTCCCCTTCTGTCACGTAAAACAACACAGTACAAGCATCAGCCTGCTGGGCTGGCAAGATTTACATGAACTTGTAACTTCTACAGAAGCCAATACAACTCATCCAGCAGCAGTGCTTGGGTTGCTCACCATATCTGTAGCACACATACACTTGAGATCTCTGAGAAACTACAGGCAACTCTACAATTCCAGTTGAAACCAGCCCAGGCCAGAATAAATGCCATGACTAGTGGCTTAAGTGAATTAAGATTACAGCAGTGAGACTTGGAATGAGACCAGCCCACCACCAATGACGCCTTTGTTGACAGAAGCAGCCTCCCCATCCATCTGCTCCCACAGGAAGGTCTGTTCTGGTCAAACTGGGGCACGCTGACAACACCGATTCCCAGGGCCCGGGAGCTCGAACTGCTGCTACCTGACTCTCCATTTGTGAGTGTGTAAGTACAGACTGATGTGCCATAACCTTTGTGGCAGCATGCAAAGGCATAGAAACAGTGAAAAATCTATTCTTTCAGCACAAAAAGATAATTAACTTATGGGCAACTAACTTTCAACGTAAATGAAGCAACTCAAAAGACAGATTAGGAAAGGCTACTAAGGAACTGCACTGTAAAATGTCAGGAACAGTATTAACAACTGATACACCTGATAAATAGTTAGATTCAGTGGTGTGGTTTGTTTGATGGTGACTTATGTTGTTCCCAGGGGAACAGAACAGGATTTGCACAGATCTCCCTCCATTGCACTGCATAGTACAGCCCTCATTAACTCCATTCTTGTGTGTTGTAAGAAGGGCTCCTTTACAACACCATGTATTAGGAGTCTTCAATGAGTCTCCAACTCCTCTGCCTTGAAACTGGAGGGAGAAAATAAGCTTAGCACACAAAGGGTTCAGCATGTCTAAAAGAGAGAGATAGCAGGCACCTCGCTTTTGTGCAGATTATCACATTAGTGATTACCACCTCTGACATCAGAGTGAAATAATCAGGAATTCAAAATCCCAGGATTAATCCTAATTACTGAAATACAGACTCACTGTCAGAATAACAGTGAGGTAACTTTTATAGGAAAAGCGTGTTCCAAAAGCAGAGACACTACAAACAGCCTCAAGTAAGAAAATGATTCTCTGGTATCATGCCAATCGTTTTAACAGGTAATATAAACTGTATTTGAGCACAGTGCAAAGAGATAAGAGATCTCTAGCAGGCTGCAAAGACAAATGGCATCAGGTTTTAGCTTAGCTCCATGTCTCACAACATGAGCCACCTGCATGGGTCAGGAAGGGATTCTTTACCCCGGTTCAGAGCTATCCTGGAACACTTGGAATACCCAATACTGTGCAGGACAGCAAGCTGGACAGAAAGGACTGCTACTCTGGCTTCCAGTGCACCATTTTATCTTCGATTCCTGATTGCTATGTCTTTCTCATCCACTTCAAAAATCAAAACTACCAGCAAACTTGGCTACAAAAAGCATTTCCTTCCCTCAGTCTGACTGGCAGGACTTCAGCTGATTTTGTATTCCTGTAAACATAGCAAATGCTCTTTTGCTGCGATCATCTGAGCACATCTCACCTAATTCATCTCAGAGCTTCTCCAGATCCTGTTTCCATGGCACTTCTGTTCTCTACCTGATGTGGGCAACAGGCCCTGCTGCTGAGAAATAAAGTCCTTAAACTCAAGTCAGTTCGCTTGTTCTGGGTAAATCCAAGTATAGGTCAATGGCCCATGGTAAACAGGAGGTCAAGCTGGATGATTACATGATCCTCTTTGGTCTCAAACTGCAGGAAAATTGTGATACTTTCAGTAGGAATCAGGAAGTTTTTAAATTGCCTTTAAACTGTTCTCATGGTCATACTTCAGAAATTTCAGAATTTACAAAGATCAGATGTTTAACAGCAGTGAGGATATAGGCTGCTGAGCCTCATTAAATTCCATTCTTTTAACCATCTACTGCTTGTAAAACAACAGTGTTTTCTAACTGGTGTCTGTAGATTACACAGTGACATTCCCCCACTGTCAAGTCTGGTTGTGCACAGACAAACCAGTTTCTAAGAGACAATGACAGGTTCTTAGGCATGAGAGAGATGCACATGATACAGTGAGGGCTTTCTGCTCCCAAACAAACTGTATTTCCTTACCTGCCATTGCACACATGAGAATTCATTGCAAAGGTTCATCCCCTAAAGCAGCTTGTATGCCCAGGCACCTTGAGACAAAAGCTGCCTCCCCAGGGGAAACTTAACAGTTCCACAGATCCTGTCAGCAATTCCTCAAGGCCAGCCCTTGGCTTGCCTTGGCCTTTCTGCTCCACCCAGCCCACTCTGATCGATCAGCAGTGCCCTGCTGGCTCTGCTGTTAAATGCCTCGAGGCACTGCTTTGGTCAGCAATGCACGAACCCTTTAATAAACTTGAATGAGACACAGGATAGCCTGGGATTCCAACCCTTGCTACCATTTCCCATAGATTCTGGACAATACTAACATACACAATAACCATGACCACACCACACTTGTGGTGTGACCTGTTGCAGAGCTGAGCACGACTCCACGGGGCAAGGCAGAAATGTGAACAATAGAACAAGGCTGGTGCATTCCAGCATTATTACACAGTGTGCAGCCATGGGAGAGCCCAGGAGCCACGTGCCACCTCTGAACGCCAGTTTCCCATCTTTCCTGACACCACGGCCATATGGTCACGAGAAACGTTTACTCAGATTAATCCAGAGAAGAAATGAATGCAGCCCTGTAGTGACAGCCCTGCCTAATGACAGCGAAGCACAGCCCTCGGTGTGTAGAGGAACAAAAAGGGGATTTTGATAAACTCAAGTCTGAGGCCATCTGCCAACTTTTTCCCCTGCTTCTACCAGCTTTGGCCCTTTGCATGTCTTCTTAATGGAAGAGGAAAATCCATTACTTACCCTGGACTTAAAACAGAGAGCTGTTCAAAACCCCAACATGGTCCCTCCTTGTGAAACCACCAGACCTTCTTGCCTTCCTCTCTGCTCCTCCTCTAAACCAGAGCAGAATTTGCCTTCAAAAGGAGTTGTGCCTCTAAGACATTTTTCTGGCTACTGAAAACCTGAGTTTCCCCATCAGATTTCCTCAGATCACTTTGTACTACTTAAAATTTTATTTTCTTTTCACTGGTGGGTTTCTCTCGTCTCAAGGATCAACTGGTCATGCCCTTAGCTTGGCACACAGGAAAGAAGATACTAATAAAAACCACAGAGAAAATCCCAGACATGGAAGTAAGAAACCAGAACAGCTGAAGAAGAACCTGTTCTTGGCATAAGTAAAGCAGAAATGTGCACTGCTGATCTCAAACAGTTTCATAATAAACTGACAGTTGACTTTGGTAGTTAGCAAACACCCAGGCCTGCCAGCAAAACCCAGGACTCAAAATTTTCTTTAGAGATAGTTTTCTAATAGAAAAGCTATTAAATATTCCCTTTTGTGAGAGGCATTTTTCATGCTCAGTCAAAAGCAAAGCTTAAAAAAATAAAATCCAACAATGACATGACATTGTTTAAGAAGGTCAGAAAAAATACTCTGCTTTTTTCTACCCCGAACATAATATCTTCTTTAAACTCTATTGTTTCTAGAGCTAGTTTGAAAGAGAGTGATGTACAACATTGTCCTGTCAAACCTCCCATCCCACCACTGTCTACATCAATAATTACCCTGTCAATCTGTGTACACATCGCCAGCTGTAATGCAGTTCAGCCTCCCTTCCCTTCTGCATTAACAGTAATGGGGGAGGTTGGGGGAGAAAAGAGAGGAAAAAAAGAAAAATAGAAAAAAAAAGGAAAAAAAAGAAAAAAGAAAAGGATTTTGCCTTTCCTATCGCCCAGAAATCAAATGGAACTCCAATCTTTGACCTGGTTGAGAGCTGAGCTCTGTTTCTCAACACACATCCTCTACCTCTGCTTTTATCCAGGGATGCCTACTGTGAAAAACTAAGTCTGGCTACAAACAACCTTTAAAAATCTATCATGATCCACTGTGTTGCCCCTTGATTAGTGATGCGTGATGCTTTCAAGGCAGTTCTGATTCAGGCAAGCCTTAGGAGAATAAAACACCCGAGGGTAACAGCTGACCCAGCACAGACTGGTAGCAAAGTAGCTGGGAATCAGCAAAGTTCAAACACAGACACGCTCTGGGAAGAAAGAAGAGTGGCAAGGAAGAAATGAGAGTCGGGAGGTTACGGCGGCACAAGCTGGGCATGAATGGAAGTCAGCTAATTAACCCCGAGAAATGCAACTGCTGAAAGGGAAACTTGTTCCCTGCCCTAGATCAGTGATTCCGGAGCCTTGTGGGCAAACAGATTTTTGAACAACTTTGAAACTTTCTCACGCAGCCACAGAGCTGACAAATGGATGTGCCGAGCTGCTGAACGGGGCCCTCGATGTGCCAGAGGTGGGGAACAGCCTCAGCCTTCCCCCACCCAAATGGGACTCATTCCAAGTCTTTTGTCACCTATTCAGGTGTCAGCGTGTGCCTAATTCCCATTACCTGATTCCCATGACCTGGGCATCCCGTGGGCACACCAGAGCCCACCCTTGATACAAAGCCCATCCCTTCTTGTCTGACTTGGCAGAGAGCACAGCAAAAGCTGATCTCCACGGAAACACAGGTAATAACCATGCTCTCCTGATCTGTACTGATCCAATAATTCCTTCCTCTGCTTTATTCCTAGGCTTTGGGTCTAAATACATCGCAGCTTTAACAACATCAACTTTCTTCACTAAAGATTCAGTGATAAAATACTCCAGATTGCAGCACACAATAAATCAATCATCCCTCCCTGTGTGGATTTGTAACTCAGCAGTTTGAAAGCATCTTGGAACAATTTCTGCACAGATACTTTTAGATAAGGGACAAATTTACTTTTTATTGAATCAAATGTTATTTGACTGGCTTTGGTTTATAGATAAAAATGACAGAGTTTTCTAGGCTCTCTTCAAATTGTTGGCACTGTGACCCTGAACTGTTTAAAAAATTAGTTTCTAAAAATAATTCATTCTCTCCACTGGCAGTATTTCACTTAGTCCAAGCCTACCAGACATAATCACCTTGGTCACTTGTCAAATTCTTACACAAGCAGCTAAGCACAGCACCAGGACAGATTTATCTGTTTTTCTTCCTATATATTAATTTCTAGAATGCCCCAAAATATGCATCCCAGAGTGCTCCATTTCTATTACAGGAAATCCAGAAACAAATTCCAGATGGCAGCTTATTTCATACATATTCTGGCATATTTAGGCACTTGACTTCTCCACTTCTTTGGAAGCAAATTAACGCTCAACTCAAAATTAGGTTTTAAAGCACAGTTTAAAAAAATTCACCTGATTGTATCACACAATTAGCAAAAATCAATTACCAGATGCCAGTCTGAATTTGAAGACAGAAAGTAAGCACTGAAAATAACAACAAAAATCTCTTCAGCTGGAGAAATGCCTCTGCAAAGATGAGTCTGTTTCACAGGACCAGTGCACAGACTGGATTTGAGAGTGCTGAACAGCAAAAAACCTGTAATGATCCTCCCAGTGTCCATACACCGTGCTCATTTAGCAACCAAGGAATATGTGGGGCCAACTTCCATCTCCAGTTCTTTCCAGCAAGGCAGCAAGAAAGTACTTAGCCTGTAAATTGAGACGTAAAATTTTATATATATATATATATATATATATAAAACTAGCAGATAACAAATATGTAAACTGTATTATATAAATTTCACTGGCAGTAAAATTTATATAATCAGGAAATTTATAAAAATTTATAAATCAGGAACTGTCAGTTCCTGTCTCTTGCTCTTCCTTATCACTTAGGCAGTAACTAGGAAATTGTCAGATATTCCAGTACCATCCTGAAGATAAGCCTAGTTTGCTATCTGATGGACTCCTAATGAATATATTGTTAATTGCATAACCTTCCATCAGCACAGGAACTTTTCTGTTCATCAAGGGCATGGATAAAACAGCTTCTTTGCTTTGGAGCATCCTTGTAATTAATAATATATTCTTTGCACTTCTAAATATAACCCATAATGAGATGCTTTAAAGGATCCAAGCTGCACCTTTCACCAAGTGCTTTTGATCAGAAGGGAAGGAGCCAGAGTGTGTTCAGACAACAGAGGCTGCTGGAACTGCGACTGTCGCTCCCCCAGCCTGAAAGGCTGCAAACGACTTCAAACAGGGCTCGGCAGCAAAACATGCCAAAACACCTTCCTCCACCTAAAACACAGAGTCTCGTTATCTCTGGGCATATTCTGTGCACATCAGAGATGAAAAGAAGTCGATATATATTAGATACAGATAGTATATATGATATAGTCTACATAGATATATATTAGATAACTTGTACTTCGTTAACATTCTACTCATTAACTCCATGAAAACTCTGCCATCAATCACGTGTCAGGTGATGAGCTACAACAATGGGCAAAACCTCCCCAATTATGTTTGCCATCCATGTGACCTGGCACCTCTCAGAGATTTCTCCTGGTTTCCATGTCTAACAATCCAATTTTTGCCCTGAAAATTCCTTCCCAGTGATGTGGATGGAGCATTCCAGGATTCCCAGCTGGAGTTCCTTCCAGTGTCAGAGCTTACTGTGCCTTGCCGCAGCTGGGCCAAATACCTTTGATGCCTTTTGGGACTACCTAAAAACAGAGGCCAGGTAAAATTAAGAGAATAAAAAGCGGTTATATTTAGTGAAGGGCCTTCAGGTACATTTAGGGCAGACGAAGGTGACGGCCCTAGGGTCTACACCCAAAAATGGATGACGAGTCATGGGTTTTCATAGTTTTATAAGTTTGGTCCATTTGCATATTGGGGGTTAATCTTCCAATTACAGCTTCAGGTAATGAAGTCATTTACCCCAAGTTTGCTCCCCCTGCCCCAACTCACTTTTGTTTACATTTCCCGGGGCCTGAGACAGTAAAGTGTCCTTGATTCCCAGGCCTAGAGAGGAACTCTTTTGTCTGACCAAAATGGGAGAACAGTAACCAACACTGTATATGGAGTTTAGAGTTACACACTAAAGAATTGCAGGATTACAAATATATGAAAAATGTAAAAGCTAAAATCCTAAGGCATCCTCTTTCCCTCTAAACTGTGAGCATCACTGCTGTCCATGTGTAGCAGCTGAGAGAACCTCCCATGTTTAAAAGCCTCAGGACCATTTATGCTTGCACAGCAAAGGCTGACTTTTTACATCAACACCCCGTTTAAACAACAGCCTATCTTTAAGACAGGTACCTATTTTGATTTAAAGACTTCAGTCGGTAAGGATTTCCATACAAGTGAGTCCACTTTATTTGCCACTACTGTTAAGAGCTGTATCTTATCTGTGTTTCTCTTATCTTGTTTCCTGGATCAGGCTGATTCTTGCTAAGCTAAAATAACAACTGTGATGAAACCTCTTCTCTAAGGAGACAGGTGTAAATTGATAAAGGCAACTCTCAACCCTCTCTTCAATAAATCAAATACCAAATACCCTTCTAATAAGGTTTATTTTTCAACTCTCTAATCGTGTGAGCCTTGTAAGATTGTTCACAGCCCCTTGTCTAATAACCTTTCCACTTTATAGCAGCTGCCCATGTCTTTTAGCACCTCTCTCAGCCACCTGCTCTTCAACTTGCTTAGCACGACCTCTAATTATGTTGTAAACTGCATTTCTCTACCATTTGTGTTTAAGTCAAATCACATATCACAAAATACACACAGTAGCTTATTAACACACACAGTATCTTATTAACAAGGTCATGATTCAATCAAGAACCACTGAGAAGTGACACGACTCTTGTTTTCCCTAACATGTTGACATGGATTTTTTTTTTTAATCTTGATGTATTATGTTCCATTATCAGGCTCTCTGTGGTTTTGTCCAAAACTAACAACAGCCTGTTCAGCACACACAGCTTTGGAGCCGAGTTGTTGTTGTTGTAGCAGTCAGGAACTCCAGGCTTGGGCTGCAGACCTTCTGCAGCAGGTTCTGTACTGTGCTCGGTTTAACCTTTTAAACCACTATAAAAATACAGCTTTTACTAACTTACTGAAACTTCCACCAGTGTTCCAACATCTCTAAAAAACAGTAATGAAAGTTCTAAAAACAATAAAAACACAGATCAGAAAACTGACTGGCTGTGTCCTTCAATGAGAGTTTGTCAGTACTTCTGCTTTAAAAGCCAAACCTTTAATAGCTGCTGTTGAGTAGCAGGCATGTCATTAAATGCACAAATGCAACTTCTTCCTCTTCTTTCTGAACAGAAATTAGAAATACTTTTAGTATTTACTCAATTTCTGCCACTGCAGCCTATAATTTCACTCCCATTGACCAGTATTGTACTGTATGGATTTGTTTTTCATACAGCTAAAGAATTCTTTACAATCCTTCATATACCTGGCCACAAAATTCCCATGCTTGCTTCTGGCTTTCCTTACTCAATGAATTTATTACCTAACTCCCCCTTGGACCCAGACTGTAATCATTTCAACTCTCAATATTATGGATTCTTACACTATTTCCTACAGAAACAAAGCTTCCATATACAATTAATGCCTCCCCACAATAATCTGCTTCTCTGCCCTCATCAATACCAGATGCAGTGGCCAAATCAAAGAAAATAACAAAAATATATAATATCTCGAGGAGAATTCTTGTATCTTCAGTGAAAATAAAGGGCAGGGCAGAATGCTCTGACAGAAAAAAAGGCTGCATCAAAAGCCCAGCCTGTACTGGATGACAATCCATGCACGAAGAAACTGGGGAAACTTCTTATTGGAATTCTTACTCTCTTATGCACCAAAAGGTCAACAAGCCCAGGATGTAAACAAACGGGAGTCAGGGATGGAAGAGAAATCAAATTCACACGTTCTGGTGCTCCCAAAGTATTGGCTAAGTCAGTGATTGGACTCACTTTGCAGGAATCCCACCCACAGAACAAGCAGGAGAAACGCTCACAGAAATACAGTGTAATGGGGTTCTTAAGGGCTGGTACATGATTTTTTTTAATGCTTTCAGCAGGAAGACTTTCTTTCTAACCTAACATAACTAAAAGAAGCAGAATTGATCTCTGAGACCAAGTTCTGTCACTGTATAGTAGGTAAGATTGCACTTGGTCTAGATAAAGTAATTTTTATGACATTCAGGTTGAAAGTACAACTCATTTCCTATGCAGGTCAGCTATAATTTCCTACACAGCCACCTAAGACTCGAGGGATTCTGATGTCAGAACTTTAAATAACTGCACTCAGAGTGCCCAAAACCTTTCCACAACCTTCTCTGACAATGAGACAGAGCTGTCTTTATGTAGGTCTTTCCCACCTGCCAACTGCAGGAGCGGACACGCGGAGCTCAAGGGGAAAGGCTCTGGCAGATGGAAGAGCTTTTCCTCGAGACCCAAAGCACCAGCCCAGCCCTGCTTCACACCAAAGCCAAGAGCAGCCAGCAGCCACCAGCCCTGCCTGCCAACATGAGGGACATGGCACAACTGGCAAGCACAGGCACTTCCACTGAAGGCACAAAGGGCAGCTGTGAGGCAGCTCCTCTGCTCTCTGGGCATCTCTGCCATCTTCCCCAAAGAAAACAGATGCCAGGCTGCTAATCTGCTTTAGGAGAGGGAAAGAACAGCCTGGCAGAGATTTTGATCCATGTCACAATTACAGTTCAGTCCTGGAGCAACACACATTTCTCATGATCCCAAGCTGGAATTAATACAAAGGCTGAGCTGAACCAATGTAACCTTCAGAATGTGAAGGAAATATTCTCTTGCATTCTCCTTAAAAAGCAACTGGAAGTATGAAAAATGTCTGCATACCTAAAGAGTGCTTCATTCGGTTAGGTTAAAAAAATCAAACCCAACAAAAAGCACGAACAAAAGCAAGAGTAGCTATGTGAAATCATCAAAATAAAATACTCCTTTCCTGATGTTTGAAAAACCCCGATATCCTGATTGACTATGCCTGGAGAAATGTGCTCATAACAATGTTCAAATGTATTACTTGATTACATTTTCATTATAGGTAATGCTATGGAGCCACACAAAACACTAAAACCAGCCTACAAGTCACCCCAGCATCCAGATTCCAGCATGCAGCCAGCCTCGGTGACCCAGGCTATACAGAAAAGCAAACACAGATTCTGTGAGCCTGTTCCAGAACACGACATGTGGTGCTCTTGCTGACTTTCAATCAATGGAACAACATGGTTTGGTCAGCCCAGTCTCTCTGCTGTGTAGGTCCAGATCATAATTTGGTTTTAGCTGACAACCACTGCACTCTACACACTGTGCAGGAGCTCCACGTGTAGTGATTGCTGTGTGCAGGTTTGTGCACCCATTGCCGTGTGCACTGGCACCTGTCACCCATGGCTGCCATAACCATGCACTGAACTGTCACCCTTGAGGCTACTGTTCCTCCGTCCCCTCTCAAACCTCTCCGCTCTCTTCATCCAGCCAGTTTTGAACTCTGAAGATCTCTAGAGTTTGAGAAAGTGGTTAAGTAATTACAGTACAGAGGAAGTAAGTCAGCACATGTGTGGGTTTGAACTATGAAAATTTTTCATTTGGCTCAGGAGGAAAGAAAATGTGTCTTGAAAGCCAGAAACATCAGCCCTTGTTCTCAAAATATTTGATGAGCAGACAGGGACACATTCACTCCTTCTGGAACATACGCTACACGACAGCTTCCAGTGGCAGCTGCTTTACACTCTGGAAAAAAACACTGCTTTTTCCAAAACAGAACCATAGGATGAATGAAAAAAATCCAAGTGAAGGAGAAGAATATGCAAAATTGTTGTTAGGCTATGTGAAGTTAAGAACTGACCCCACAGTTCTGAAGTTCCTCCCTGATTTTGCATAGTCATTGAATACACTTTTTGCAGGAACCTGAATCCCAGACATGTTTTTCTTTTAATTCTTTTACACAATTTTAGAGATTCCTTCTTCATTTATTATGTATAACAGGGATTACATTTTTATTTAGTTTAAATTGGCCTTTTCTAAACATCATTCTATAGCTTCAAGCTACTTCCCTTGGAAGTGTTTTCACAGTGGTAGTCTCCCTGGTATTTAGAACTCACCATGACTAACTCCTTATAGCTTCTTAAATATATGCAAAAAGAAAAGGACTTTCATTTATGTTACTAAATGCAGTCACATCACAGACTGTCTCCTAAAACCAACCTTTAAAAACAATAAATATTTCATACCATATGCTGAGAATATCATGGGCTCCAATCTCACAAAGAAAACAGAAACACATGGAAATTCCTTGCTCAGTAGTTTGTGGAAAGAAACTGTAATGCAGAACTCAGGGGGGTGGGTAGGAGTTGTTATGCACAAGCACAATGCAACGGCTGCAGTTAAATAAACAGAAAATCTTGTGCATTAGGACTCAAACTGTGCTCAGAATTCAGGCTACCACCAATCTGAGGCCACCAACAGTTTAGCTCTGTTACTTCTTCTGGTTTTCATTCCAAATACCATTTCAAAGGACAATTCTGCATTTCAAATAAAACAAGGTATAATGTTTACACCAGCACAGTGTAACAATGAAAGGAAGGAAAAAGAAGAACAATGAAAATTCTCCATTTTCTCCAAAATCCTGATACACACTTCTGCTTAAATACTTCTCTTTAAACCTTCTCAATCAAGATTACCAGCTCACAAAACATAACAAGAAGTAGCTCAAGACACACTAAGCAATGGAGCATAACTGGTACTGAGACAATGTCATCTTCTGCAATGATGGGCTGGCTGCCTTCTTGACAACCCAAAAATCCATGCTCCCAGTCCAACAGCAGCTGCAAGTAACAACAGTGACCTTTAAATTTCAGGACAATAAAATCCAGCTACAGCAGGCAGTAGAAGAGCAAGAGGCAAAATCTGAGAGCACATATGGGAGAGATGAACTGTGCCTAACGGCTACACAGATTCAAAACCCCCACTTTTTTTTTTTGAAAACTTTCACACGGATGGTTTTGAGGAAGTTGCTTAAGCTCAGTTTTTGTCAGAGCCTGTGCACCTCACTGCTTTCACTGAGCTACTGATGCATGTACACACGTTATCAAAGCACAGGCATGGCCAGATGCCCCCCTTCCAACTACCACTACAGAAGGAAAGTGTGCAAAAGGAATTGCTCCCTAGAATCCATTAATTTGGAGCATTCAGCTTAAAAGCTGCTGCCTACACTGAAGCATCCAAAAGGGTGCATTTAAACAGTGACAGTCTCTTTCAGAAGTCTCAGTCTGGATCCTACAGATATTTCCTGGTGTACTTGTGAACATCTAGGCTTTACTCCTTACCTACACTTCTTGGAAAACATTGACTGAAGAAAATATCTTACTGAAAAGTTGTGGATGAAAAATTTAAGTAAGGGATTCTGAAAGAGAAATGGGCAACTTAAAACGTTTCATGTGCTCAACTTTTACTCAGTTAATAAAAAACCTGGCAAGAAATTAGAACAACAAGACTGCTACAGTTAAGAGCTTTTAAACCAATGGAAAAATCCAATCACAATTTATAGCCCTATTATTAGCTGGTGTCTGTCAAAGAGGAATATAAT
Source organism: Oriolus oriolus (assembly GCA_013400235.1). Taxonomy (NCBI): domain Eukaryota; kingdom Metazoa; phylum Chordata; class Aves; order Passeriformes; family Corvidae; genus Oriolus; species Oriolus oriolus. The sequence goes on from VXBT01013992.1 coordinate 169,189, forward strand.
CAGACATACTCCAAATCACCCAGTTAGGACACAGCAGCACCTCTGTGAGCAGCCTTGACAAAATGACACCACTTCTTTGGCAGATGGTGACATTTTTAACTTCAGTCACCCATGGCCCCACCACAAGGCAGCAGCAGAGCCAAAACAAACCCAGGGTTCTTGACTGCCAGACCTGCAGCTCCGGGACTTTATGGCAACATGTCCTGCAAGTCCCCTGAGAACCACACACCGATATCTTCATTTCCTACCCCTGCCTCAGCACGGAGGGCAGAACCAGGTGTGCTCCACCACTGGCACCAGACTCCCACCCCTTTCCCTCGCCCTCCTACCTGAACTGCTGCTCACTACCCCAAGTGCTGCTCACCCTGCCCTTTGCACAGGACATCCTCCCGTATTTCTTGGCCATGCTCTTCCTTCAAACCCACCCTCAGAGGCTGCTTTTGCCAAACGAATGTTAACTATGTTAATACAATCATCTCTGTGTAGGAAGGGTAACACTCAAGCCACGCCTGGCATCAGATGAGGGACCCATCTGACCTCCCTGTAATCTCTGTTCTACTCCTCCTGCTACTCCTCATTGGTCTTCTTGCTTCTCTCGAGTCTGTTCTGATACCAAATCCCCCTGACAGCCCCCTGTAACCTCGGCACAGCCATAACCTCTGTGCCAGAAGGCAGCTGCACAGCCTGGGCAGAACCTCACTGGCTTCAGCAGTGCCCTGCTGCAAACAGAATTACTTAATTACATTGCAAACACAATTAGTTAATTACAAAGGAAACTGCGACTGCGATTACAGGACCCGTGTTGGATCTGCTTTTCTGAAGCACCTCTTGGTGCTGAAATTACAAATCATGATTAGAGCTGGTGGTTTAAGTGCTTGGTGGTTATCGGACAGATGAACAATTTGCAGTGGGCTTGTAGTAGAGTAGTTATGTGCAAAAAGGAACTTAAAAATGTGATTTTAAGGGTGACAATGTCTCTTTAATCCCTTAAAAGCCGTTTAGTTCACTGTCTGGCTTGAATATAGTGAATCAGAAACCATTTCTCCAGGTTTCACATCAGATAACAGGTAATTATGGAAACAGAATAGAACTTTAATTATGAGAAAAAACACAGATTGTTCTATTGTGATCTTCCACAGCATTGCTGCTTCTTAGAAGTAAACATATTGTGCAAGCTGGAAAGAAACCATTGATTAAAATAATCAAAAGCCCTACTAGAAGCTTGGACACACTTTTCCTTTGTAAAAACCTAAACATTGTATCTGACTGGAGATACAATAGTTGAGATACCTGAATTACCTCTGCCAAAGCCCACTTTAATTTTTCCTCACAGATTCATTTAATTAAATCTACTATTACAGGGTGAGTTTTTTCATTTTACATACACTATACAAAAGCTTGGTGTACTCTGGGAAATCTAAGAGATTAGAAAATCTTACCAATAGCTTTTTATCTTGATTTCTTCCCAGTCATTTTCAGCTGAAGCAACCTGTTTAAGCTGCCGTTTCCAAGCATGCCAGCAATCAAATTTTTTAAAATAAAACAGCAGTAGTTGCACTTACAGATACCCGATAAGCAGAACAACATTTCAGTTCCTCCTCCAAAAAGCTGGAATATCATTAACACAAGGTCAGAGGTGTCAGTCATAGGGAAGAGTCCAGAATTGGAATTACCAACCATGCCAGGCTATTAATGGAATAGGCACCACCTTCTCCCTGGTGTTCTGTCAGCACAGTGGGTGCTCTGCTGTCCCTGCCAGCCCGGGACAGGCACATAAACACCGACAAACACTTCAGGGGAGATCAGGCCCCGTGGAGGCAGCGCCACTCCTGCAGATGCTCAAGCACAAATGAGCCCGGGGGTTCCTGCGGCTCCTCGCCTTTCATTCCCCGGCTAACCCCGGCACTGGGAAGAGGGGGTGCTCACAGACCCCCCGCCGGGCTCCACCAAGAGTGGCTGGTTCCACACAGCCACCAACACACGGCCCCTTCACGAGGCTCTCAGCCGTGGCTGCGAGTCCAGCACGCCCCCGAGGGGGTCTCTGAGCGTCCGTATCAGCAGCTGCTCTTTCATTTTCCTTCCTCCCAGGCTCACTTTCTTTCTCTTGTTCACAGAGATTATTCCAATTCTAATCAAAACAGGGAGGAAAAAGCCCCACAGAACGCTAGGGGGACAAAATTGTACAAAGGATAAAGGAGTTGAGCAGCATTGAGACGAGACCCATTTGTAAAAGAGATTATGGTCGAAAAAGTGCTCCTTGTCACGAGGGAAAATAAAGGCACAAAAGGTCCCTCAATGAGCAAACATAATGAAACCTACCAAGATAAGTGATAAAATCATAGAAAGAAAAATTATATAAGTTTCCAGGACACTGCCAGAATTAACTGTAAAACACTTTTTCCTGCTTCCTGAAGTCTGTACTTTTAAAATTAAAATTAAAAGCTTGCCTGAGTACAGCACAACACTGGTATTTCACCTCGTATCTGCCAGGACAGTGTCTCCTCTCTGTTCTGTCAAAGGACTGACTATAACAAACAGCATTCAGGACTTCCCAAAACTTCCTGTCATAAAGGAAAAACTGAGTGCAGTGTCCCAGCCCACGTCAGGCCACCTCCAGCAGCCACAGCGGCTGCAGGGAGGGCAGCCCACGCCATTCCTGGCAGCACCTGCACTGCCACAGCGAGGAGACCGCTGCACCAAGATCCAGGCTCATACCAGAGGGAGATGCTGTTTTTTCCAGGCCAAAGCGACAACTCTTCTGAGGTGTTAAAGGTATCAAGAAGTGAAATGCTGCTCAATGGAACCAAGAAGAAGTCAGGGCAAAAAAAAAAAAGGCTTCAGTAGACAAACACAGATTTAATAAATTCTAGTATGTCCTCACTCTCTTATGTGCAAAAGAAAGTAAGTCTGAAAAGGCTCTGCTGCTATTATATAATTGTGTTTCTTATCTCGGAGTGACCATTTCATCTTTTATATACATACAAAGAAACCCCCACCTCTTTTCTTTTTTAGAGGATGGAACAGGCAGCTTAGATGGCAATTTTAATTGAATGTGTTCAGGCTGTTGCACAAGAACACTGGTGTGTAGACCCATGACTGGGAAGAAAAGACTTTCCCTTACCACCTACACCTTGACTTCATTACAAATATCCCTGCTGGTTCTCACAACTCAGCTCCAAGTTTGACACTTGCAGCATGTCTAGAGGCAGGAATTGTGAAGCAGCAACATAAATTCCAGTGGAATTCAGTATGTTAATTGCTATTTCTCAGTCACAATCCGCACGGGGCTGATATACCTGGTGAAATACTTGAATGACCTATTGTTTTTTTTCTCTGTGTGTGTATGTGCATTTCTCAACACACATGTATCATTTTACACACATGAATGCACCCACAGGGGCTAGAATTGAAATCATTGATTGTCAAAGACGCTCCACATGTTAATCCCTGTACAGGAAAAAAAACAGAGAGAGAAGTGTGGTTTTGTTTGCAACCTCTGCCAAAACAGAGAATTCAGAGTCTCACCCAAATTAGAGAGCTCCAGTGACAGGGTAAAATGATGACCTTGCAGCACAGGCCAGAAGAAGGGTGCAATAGCTGGCATGAGCCCAACGTGTGCTCTAACGAAGCTCCTCAGTTCTCTGCATTTTAATGCAAAGGATTTGTAATGTGTTTTAGTATGTTAAAATATAAGTCAAAAAGGGTCACTTCAAATGCAGTCACGAATACAGTGTCCCCAGGCTGGAGGCTGGAGCTACTGCTAAAGCCAAGCCTTGATTAAGGCTCTCACTGCATCCCACAAAGGCACAGGGAGGATCCACACCCTGTGCAGGCAGTGCTGGCTGTGACCCTCACCCCAGAGCACAATCTCACTGAAAGCATTGCAGGCATTAAAAATCTCCAGTGCAAGGCTTAAATTACAGAAATTATCTACCAAAGCATGCAGAGACTGCATATTAAACCAGTCTTAACCATGATCCTAATCCTAAAGGAAGCAGGATGGAGTGTCATGAGACCCTTATTAAAACAGCAAAAGATTTCAGTGGGAGTTTGTCCTGAATGAAAACAGGATCCTACAACTGTAGGAATAGAGAAAGAGAGGGAAAATACCCAAAGAAAAGGTGGTAGAACAAGGAAACACAGCTTCAATACACAATTCATTATGATACTAAAATGCAGAAGGCATTTTAATGTCAATAAATTAAGATAAAGACATCAATTCACTTGTTTTCCTCGCACCGTAATTCACCCATTTTAAAAAGGAGAAAAGGTTTGCTGTCTCTGCTTTTGCACTGCAATGCTTCATTCAGTTAAAACATTTCAATTTAAGTTGTTTTGCCTTTGATTCCCAGAAATTGCTTCCTTCTCACATGAGCCATAATAGTTAAACAACTGTGATTCCTGCATCCTTCCCTCATAAACAAACAAAAATATAAATATAAAAATCAGGTGGATTGAATTTCAGAAAGCAAGTAGCAAGAAAATGGAAAAAAAAAAGGCACTAAGCAATGAAAAGCTACTTGAGATTTCTGAAAATCTTTTAAGTTTTTAGTAGTTCAATATTTATAGCCTGTTAAATAATTACACATACAAGAGCTTCACACACTCAACTTTCATTCTCCTGCTATTCTCTCCTATTGAAATAACTGCAAGATTAATTGTAGCCATAAAAAGGCAGCATCCAACTCTGTTATGACCACTCCTGTCTACGAACTGCATGAATGCATTAGACCAATGGGAAAAATGTTTAAATGCTGGTGTTTAAACTCTGTAGCCATCAACAAGAGAAAGCTCAAAATCGATCTGGGGGATGGAAACACTGCAAATGTCCAAGCAGACAATGCTACATGAAAAAGTTACTCCCTCACAAGATAACACTGCTCACGAGTGGAACAATACAAACATCAGAACAGACCCAGTAGGTTTTTTCTATTGGTTTTCCTACAGAACTCGGTCAGCCCTCTGCAGAAGTCACTACTGAGACTTAAGCTCTAAACACATTCCCTTAAAGGAAAAAACACATTTTGTGTAGGTATTACTTAAAACTTTTCAGCACTGGTAGAATTGGAGCACAATCATTACAAATCCTAAATTCATTTACATCTTTAGGTAAGTAAAATGCTGACATCACCACAGCCATGTAATCATCAAAAAGGAGATGTAATTCACTGCCCATGAGCCACAGACAAAGTTATCCCACTACTGGGGATAAACTGCTCGGCTTTGAGTTCGCTGAATTTCCTTTGATGTAAAAAGAATAATTTCACGCTTCAAGAAAAGGAACAGGATGCCAGAAAAACTGGATTTGATTCCTTACTCTGTCAAAGACTTCTCGTGTTCGTCCCCGCAGTTTTGTGTCCTTTGGGATATTGAGGTTGACTTGGGGTTGCTCAGTCAGGACACACCTGGAGGCATTGCAGGCAGGAGCAGTGGTGATGGATCCAGAGGCACCTGGAAGCACTGGGCTGAGGTGGGATGGTTCAATCAAGGGTAAAGGCACATTTGTGAGAATTTGAAGGATCATGTACACTTAGAATAAAAGGGACTGTAAGCCACCATGCCCAGGGAACTACTGGTCTGCTGACTGACCTCAAAAAGTCTTGTTCATCTCTACTGTTAAACACTCCCATGGAAAAGGAGTTCTCAGGAGTGTGGAACCCTCTGCGAAGTAGACCTGGAAGCTAAGTGGCATCCTAAAACCAGCAAAATGAATTAATGTTTAAGTTATATTTTGGATGTGATAAAGCTTTGACAGAGGTGAGTGAACAAAGCAAAAACTGTATCCTGATTACAGAACTGCATCATTGCCAATTATCTGACAAAATAATCGGAAATGAGAGACTACAAACAAGGAGAGGCTGAGGGACCAGCACTTGTTAGGCCAACAGAAGAGAAAGCTAAAAGAAGATATCATTGCTGCCTTCAACTACAGAATGGGAGGGAATAGTGAAGATGGAGCCAGACTGTTCTCAGAGGTGCACAGTGACAGAATGGGAGGTGACAGACACGTGCTGCAACAAAGGAAGGTCTGTCAAGATGAAGGGATTTTTTTCATTAATAAGGGTGGTCAAACATGAGCACAGGGGGTCCACTTTTAGCAAGATATTGGACTAGATGACTCTCAGACGTCCAAAACATGAACCTCTGTCTTAAATTATTCCATGACTTCATGGAGAGATGATCATGGCTGTTTTCATTTTATTTTGTCTCAATAAATTTGATCACATTGACAAATCAAAGCTTTCATCACTAGCCCTACAAACCAGTCTGGGCACCTGGAAAATGAAACTGCCACTTTCATGCCTTGTCTGGGGGAGGATCCTGTGGTTATAGAAGTGTTTCCACATCCAGTACCTTGTCCTATATTTGCTTTACAGATGGGATCCTCAGCTGCTGCAAGTCAGCAGCGCTCCCAAAGGCCCAGCAGGGACAGTGACAGGGGACAGTGCTGTATTTTATGCTGCCTGTAGCCAGTTAGTGCAGTGGGAGTGTTGTTAAAATGCACACCTGTACATCTGGCATTAACATCACCCTATTCAATTCCCTGGATGATCTCTAACAGATTATTCCAACAGAATAGTCCTTAATTTACATGTTCCACTGCATTTGCAACCCCCCAGCATCTTATCACATTTATACCAACAAATCTGCTCTTAACCTTAGGGGGAAAAAAGAAAAAAAAAAAAAAGCTTTCTGTTACTGCCCCAGGTCCTCAGACTGGGTATCTGGCTGTGCCTGGCTGATCTGGCCTAGTTTTTTCTTTTGCTACTTGAATTCAATGGCCCAGTGTACGTGACGCCCGGAAAGAGACACTCCACCCTTCTCCAGGAAAAACTCTCCAAGGGCAGGGAACAGTTTATTAAGTCCTTTTCCACAAAAGCACAGTAATGCCACCAAACCCACTCAGTCATGCAGGAGATCTGCATCAAAGAAGAATAATAGAGACGTAATATCCTTTGGGCTGAACAGAGAGCTGGGAGAGGATTGTGCATTTGGGGGTGAATGATACCATCAGTGCTACCAACAACAGGACTTTACATTTGGGCAACTTAATAGGAAATGAGGGCAGAACTGACCAGCACTGAGAGATCAGCACACACAGCAGCAGCACACAGAGTGCCTGGGACCATGGAAAATACCCATTAAAAATATAACTGTCAAGTTCGGATACAGCTCCCTGAACGACTCGTGACATGTACTTCAAAATAAGAAAGAACTGCATGAACTGGTACTGTATTTCAAACCAACATTCAGGGTTTGATTTTATATTCCACTTCCCTTTTAAAATCTATTTCCAGAACTGCTGCTTATTAAACCTGCCCTATTAAATCATTCCCCTATTAAATGCAATATGAATTAAGGTTTCCCAGTCTCTTTTTCTTCCTCTTAACACCCTACACTCTAACGCTCTGTACCTTTCTGTACAATCATTTCTGCTCTTAACCAGGAGAATGTCACGTATCTGAAAAAGAAATAAGTGGTGAGTTTATGCTCTCTGCATTCCTCGATCTCATTATATATACAATGTCCTAAGGCAAGAGTTTGCCAGCGTAGATTTTCCCTTGCTCTATCCCTTTGTTCCCATCACTGCTGTCACTGATTGTTAGCATTTGTTTTTATTTTTCCCTAGACTTTTTTTTTTTTCTTTTTTGCTTAAGTCACGGATTAAATAATCTAAATCCTTCAGAGGGAAATTTAAAATTTCCTTCTTGTGTAAAAAGCAGAATGATTCACTACCTGTGCTGGAACAGCATTAGGTGGATACCATTCATTTTGCTGGAGGTCTCTGTTAGCTCAGTCAGAAAAATTACTTCCCTTCCCCCTCTCTCATCTGCAACAAACTGGGTAAGGAGAAGGTGAGGAATCTTTCCATAGCATAAGCAGAGCCTGTGTATATCAGCAGTGGCTGCCCCACAACCCCAGGGCACAACCAAGCCACGCTGGGCTGCTTTTAGTGAGAGTAATGAAAAACAGGGCCAGGGCTCTGGATATGGTGGGCTCTCCAATGCAGAGTACAGTAGGCTACCAAAAATCTCCTGCAGGTGCCAGAGACCTGTCTTGAAGACAAATGAAAAAGTATCAGCAGTTTCTTATTCACAATGACCAATTTGAAAACATTTCAAAACAAAAGCCTGGATAACCATCTCCTCTAAACTCAGTCCATGGTAGAAACAAATCAACCTTCAACTAGCACTAAAACCTACAACAGGGAAAAGTGCTAGAGATTTCATCAGCTGAGGATTCAGTGGGACTCATGAGATACCCTTACAGCCACCACTCCCAGACACATCCAGTGGTTTGAAGAAAACAGTTAAAAAATAATAATTGCATGAATAGCAGAAAAGGTGCAGGTATCACAGGTCCAGCAGAAATCAGGCCAGCTGTGATGCCATCTCACCTATCCAACAGGACACAGGTCATGCTGTCCTGAACACCTGGAAATGGGTAAGATCCCTGGAGAGGATATTGTTAGGTACAAAGCTGAGCAACTTCAATTATTAGCGAAATAAGAAAATTAAAGTACAATTTTGGTTCTCTGAAAAAACAAACAAACCAGAAAACCAAACCAAACCCCACAAACTTACCTTTAATCAAGCACAAGAGATGGGGACATGACATCCCTAACTACTCATAAGAGAGCACAAACTGTATTTAAAAACACACCACAAAAGCATTCAGAAAATAAAAAGCCATTTAGCAGGTGGCTAGATGCTGAGAGGAACAGCCTTGTTTTCACCACATTCTAAGCTGGAAGTACTCCTAAAATGTAAGTCAGCATTATCAATGCTCTTAAACTCCCTGGATAGAAGGGACTATGGACAATGTCCCAGTGTTGCATTAACTGAGGAATAACCCCAGATCCTGGCAGAGGTGCTGGCAATTATGTGGCCTGTCTGAAAGCCATTGATTTTATAAAGCAGTTTGATCTTAACAGAGGTGAGAAATCTCTTATTTCCCAACGTGTCCCTTCCCTAGGGAAGCTCTGCAGGGCAGGCCCCTCCACAGGGCTGTGCTGCATTTCTAAGCAGGAAAATGAGTCCAGCCTTGACTTCATCAGGGAGAAAGACAATGGGACTGGAGGCAAGGACCATACAGGAATGTCCATCTATACATTTTCTGTCTGTCATTACTGCCTCATCTTAAATAACATTTACACAGATGAAGGGTCAGGCCTTTTACAGTAATGGGCCAAATTACAAGGAAAGCCCAACACTCTTTCATAGTTCCTTTCATAGTCTGCTGGGTTTGTAACTCGCTGCTGGCTTGGCCAGCAGTGGCAGGAAGAGCTGCAAACGTGTGTGAAGTTACTCCACGAGCAGCACTGGCTGACACATTACCAGGCTGAATCTGTGTCCTCACAAAGCAGACTGTATCAGCCCTTGAGATGACAAATACTTTGACAAGGATACAAAACATCGGGAAAGAATGTCCCTACAAATTAAAGAAAATTAAAGTCTATAGCTATCAACAGTCATAATATTAAAACTACTTATCTTCATTTGATTAAATGCGAACTTCAGATCTGAATAATCCTAGAAAAATAAAGTTCCAAAATTCTAGCTGCAGATATTTTTAAGATTCAAAGGCAAGCTTTTAATTGGAATGCACAGAAACACTGATTTCTCTTGTGAGATAGCCACAAGTCAGACATAGGCTTCTATCAAATACCCTGTGAATGTCAAGACCCAGATCCATGTATCCACCACACAAAAATGGATCTGTTTTGGCCAAAACTCGTGAGAAAACCTAAATATCTTATTTTGAGGCAAAGCACAGTAAATCTGCCTGATACAGATAGAAACCAGTAAAGTATGGCACAGTCATATGCCATAGTCTTTGAGCTGGCCTCAAAGCACTTGTATTTAAAAAAACAAATGAAGAATCGATCCATACAGGTGCTGCTACTTTCACTAGGAATTGCTGATTCATCTGTCGGTCATAGACCAGAGAACAGGAACAAACTTCTTCCTGTGTTGCAGGAAGATGTTTCATGGGTCATCTGTTTTTCTGAACTGAAGAACCATCAGAGAAATGCAGACTTTGATCTCTTAGAAAGTTTCAAGCAGGGGGAGAAATAAAAAGATTAAAAAATGAAGGGGAAAAAAAAATCACAAAAATCTGAACAAATTACTTTCCTCTGAGGACAGCAGTCCTGTATGGTAACAATCTAAGGCTCAGGTCAAGTTTCTTTTGTGATACTTAAGATTTAAGGCTGATTTCCCCAGAGGATGAAATAAGTGGGGGAAAAAATGAAAGGTGAAATGGGTAGAAAAGGAATGGAAGATGATTAACAGAAATCATCAGGGATCTCAGTGCAGCATGGCCTATCCACAGCTTGTGCTATGGCCTCTGACACGAGGTTTGCAGGCAGAGACTGCAGCAAATGAAGCTGTTTAGTTATTCAGCCCCCCTCCAGATAATCAGGTAGTGGAAGTAGCATTAATGAGACAGCTTTTAACTAAGGAGGATGCAGGGTGAAAGACCAACAAATACAGTGCAGAAATATGTTAATGTATTTATTGAGGTAATTTTTTCTGTAGCCTGTATGCGGCTGCAAAAAGAATTAAATTCATTTTATGCAAGAGAAGTGCATTCATCTCCCTTAATTAGGGAGAAAGTAGGACTGGTACGAGGATTAAAAATAAAAGTATGGTTGATTTTGAAGTCCTCTATGTAGCCCATTCTGGTGAGATCTGATAAAATACTTCCTCCAACACTGCTTCTGACTCATGGGAATATTTGTGAAGTACATGACTGGAAATTCAGTGGAATGGCCTGTACTAGATTCTTGCTCTGGCAAGAACAAATCTGCAGATATAAGTAAGCACACAAATAAAAGTCTACATATTAGTATTTTCATTAAAATATCCCTGGGATTCCCTTCAACTCAACATCAGACAACCCTTCACAGTTCTAGAACAATGGAGCACAAATGGGCCTCCTCAAAAGTACATGACAAAACACTTTACATGAAAATCAAGAATGTTCTTTTTACTTACCGGGTTTCTAAAGGGTGTTACCTGCAGTAACATCTGTCATGCTTACTCTCAGCTTTAGTTATTTTACATTGCTCATCTTTCATCTGCTGCTTTTTTCATTTGTTCTCAGAGGAAAAATAAAAAATGAAGATTGAGCAATGCTGTAACATTGCAAAGCTCCTCTGTAATAACAGAAGTGCTGTCTACAGAGATGATAAATCCCAATATGTTACCATGCAAAACACCAAATCTGAGTTTCCAAAGAGCCTGATCTCAGGTGAGTGTGACACTTCTCACACTGCTGCTGATCATGAGCCTGACAAGCAGCTCAAGATGTTTACAATTCCCTTGCAGACAGAAATCCAGACTAGACAGCACTGCCTGTATCATAGTCTGGAAAACTGGTACATTTGAAAGTTTGTAAACCGTGTGATTTGAATGACCTGAATCTTTTGTGTCTGTAATTTTTGTTCTAACAGAAGCATAAATTGACAGATCATCCTGCAAGTGCTGGGAATAACAGCTTCAGTTTCTCGGTGCTTTGATAAGAGAACACGTCTGAGAAACACCACGTTGTGCTACTCACTGCAGGCTGCTTCTGATTCATCTGACCCGTCGGGACATTCTTCTTCACCATCACATTTCCACCTGGCTGGGATGCAGTGCCCATTGTCACAAGTGAAATCTGACTCAGCACAAGTTTTCTTTGCTGCAAGAAAAGAAGAAGGTACTTGGTATGAATATAAACAGTGCAGAAAATCTCTATTGCACCCAACCCCACCAAGGACGATATGGATTGCCCTGTACTAAGAGGATTTATTTCACATTCAACATTGCTTCTTCATGACAGAGTCCCACAGATGGGTGTTTCTTCTCACTATAACTCTTACCCCTCCATTATTTGACAAGGATTCACTCTCCTATGTCTTTTTCCAAACATTCAAAAAACAGGGATGATATTTTTCAAAATAATTTTCTAAGGCTTTTACTATAAAAAGCTGCTGCCTTCATGGAACTGAAAGCATGCTGCATGATTTACAGAAAGGCAACACAAACTAGTATCACCTTTCGAGTACTATAATGTAAATAATAATGTTTCTATCTACTATTCATGGCTTGTTAGTACATCTGTCACCACAGTAGATGATCATGAAGCACTCCTTCAAACACCAACATTCATTTCATTAAATGTCAACCACTCCACGCTCTTTGCTTTGCTTGCATTAATCTAGGGCTTGAAAAAGATGCAAGATATGAACTCGAGCAATTAATTGGTCTATTCCTCTGTGCCAGTGGTGCAGCACCATGTGCTCAGCAATTCTAGTCAGCATCTTCCCACTGCGGCAGAAAGAGAAAATTCGACATATATTTGGTCCCTTCAGGCTGAGGCCTCAGTGTTGATGTGACCACCACTCACTCACTGCTTTTGCAGTGGTGACTTCAGTGGCTTTTCTGCTGAGTCCTGAGCAAGGGCTGGGGCTCAGTGTCACCACCTTGAAGTGAAATGCTCTCTGGCTAACTGGTGTCTACCTTTGTCAGCCATCAACTGACAGACGAAGTGCTGGCAGGGAGATTTGTCTCTTCCCCCTGCAAAGCTGCTCACAACCTAATAGGATCACAGGAAAATTCAGGTATTGAAGGACCTCAGGAGGTCACCAAGTCCAACCTCCTGCTCAAGAGAGGCTCAGTTCTGAGGTCAGACCAGGCTGTTCTGTTTTATCCAGTCAGGTAGGAAAAAACCCCCAAGGATGGAGCCAGCACAACCTCCCTGGGCAACCTGTTCCATGGCTTAGATGCCCTCACAGTGAGACCTGGGCTTGACAAGCCATTCCCTCTTACAAGTCATGTGCACACAGACTGCTACATCAATACTTCTCCCAGCAAACATTTTCAAAGCATTAAACACAACAAATAAGCCTCCGGGGTTTGATCTTTTACTTTCCTTTCTTGTTTTCCTACATGAGCTGTTGTCAGGAAAGGAGTCATGTTAAATATCACTCACGTGCCCACACAGGAAACAAGGAGCATTTCTGTGTGAGGCACTGGAGAGACCTACATGGCTGAAATAAAGCACTCATTTTCTAGCACACAAAACATGCAGCTTCCCTGAGCAGACATCCAGCAGGAAAACACTGCAAAGCACCACTAAGCAGCTGTACAATCTCTCAGGATGCACTTTATAAAGAGAATGTACATTTACTCCCCTTCTGTTGCTAAATGAACCAGATTCTGGAAAATGAACTATTTTCAATTTTCTCTTCAGCCATTCAAAAACACACTATGAACTAATATAGGATAAAAAAATATTCCATATAAACCAACAGTTTTACAAGAGACCAGTCATACTAAGGATCGTCCAAAGACATTGCACATCTGTTATCAGAGGGAAAAGACTTTCTCCTGAATCTCTCCTTTTAGAAATCCAAAGCTTGCAAAACTGGCTATTGCATATCACTTCTGGGGTATTTAATGCAAGTTTTAATGAATCTGATGTATTTAATGGCCAGAAATGCTAATACTGACAGAATACCCATGCACAGCTGAAGTGAGAGCAGTCTCCTCTCCTGCTCGCTGGGAAGCTCACTGGGTAAAATGTTGCTATCTGCTCTGAGGGGAAGGTTGTGGCATCTACAAATGAAACAATCACAGCTTCATCCAGAAAGGAGAGACCAGTGTAATGCTGGAGACATTAGAAACCTAATTTTTAAAATGTATTTTGTTTTGCACTTGCTCTCTCAATGCCCTAATATCTTGCTTTCCACAGCAAAACTGTCCTTTAACTTATTCTCTAGAGATCCAAATAGCAATAAAAGCACTGTTGTGCCTCAAAACAAACCTCTCCTTTTGCCATCAGTCTCACACTCTGATATATTTCCGGCATGTGGGGACTCAGGAGCGAGGGGCCAGCCCCAGGGAGGAGTGGCACGGGCACTCCCTTCGCACGGCCAACCTGCTCCCAGCAGATGATGGCACCAAGGGCTTTGTTCCTTTCCTGCCACCGCTCCTCCTCATGCAGCACAATCAGCTCCTCGCCAGGGCTCACCAAGGGGCACCAAAGCCTTACTGCCAGTCCCGGGGTGTCCCTTGGAAGGTGTTCATGTGCTCCCTCCCTTCGGCAATGTGAAGCCAGGCACAACCTCACAACAACTCACCAGCAGGGGCCGAATCCAGAAGTGTCATCGTGTCCCCACGCCCTCCTGAAGGTCCAACAGCCCCATGACATAAATCAGCAGGATACAAGAGTGTTTGGCCCTTTGTTTGAATCTAAGTTGTCTAATCTCTTCGAACAGGATTAAGAGAGGGGGAGCTCAAACCTTTTTATGACTCTTGTATTTACTTGGGTTTTTTTGTTGTTGTATTTTTGCTTTTTGTTATTTATATTTTAAATACTATCTTTTATTTGCTATTATTTTTTATTACTGTTACTCTCCAGCACTGGGTCAGAGCTCTGCAGACTGTCTCAATTCCAGTAACTCCACTTTCTGTTGCAAACAGCAACTCAGATTATTCAAACTGCTAGAATACTGAAACCCTGTCTCATTTCTCACCTCTAATACAAGACTGGAATGACTTTATTTCCAACCAGATTTACCTTCTGGCACTCAATCCTTATGTCTCTGGGATCACAATACAGGCAGGGAGCAGTTAATTAAAATATCAGCTCTCTGTCTTTTCCTTCCTTTTGCTGTTTGAAGTCTGATAACCCTTTTTATTAATCTCCCATGTTATACACCTTCCTTCTATCAATAATTCATTGAGGCTCACAACATGAATTGCCAGTGGTGCATTAAAATGTAAAATAAATAAATACATCCCTTTCAGACAATGGGGAAGACACGGGTTCATTTTACGGTTTCACCTGGCTCAGAAATAGTCAAGCAAAATTAATTGTCCCCCTGAGATCCATTTCCTTTGCCGTAAGCAGCCCAGGCAGCTGTGCTCACGTGCCTCTTCCAAACGAACATAAACAAACAAGAGTGAGTAGTCACAGCATCCCTGAGCCTCTGCTCCTCGGGGGGCAAACCAATACCTGGAACGAGAAAAGAGACGGCTCCCGAAGTGTGCGCGGAGCCTTTCATCTCCTCCCCTGCTCGGATGCACCAGTGACACCAAAGAGGCTGCCTTTCTTTTGACTCTTGCTTCATTTGCCTTTAGTTCCTGCTTTTCCTTTCCCACACGTGCAGGTGGACGGATCTGTCAGAAATTCCACCGGCGCCTGTGCGTCCATGGGAGCTCCCACAGGGAATGAGCCCTGGTTTGGGCAGCTCTCCACAGGAGGCCTTAGTTAAAGTCGGTGATTCCTGCTTCTCTTCTCCCAGAAAGGCAAAGGAAGGGGGAAAGAAGGTTTCAACTTTACCCAGCAGTGATAGAAAAATACTCTAACATGCTAGATTTTAAATAAAACTGCATCAAACCCAGCACGGCCCTTCATTTTCCAAAATGTCCTTTTCCGTTCCATTACTCACATCTCTTATCCTGAACTGCAAGTAAGGACTCAGGGGTCATCCCTGCAGCAAATTAAAAGCAGAGAATCCAGGAAGAGTGGTTTAGAACATGAACATTTATAGAGAGAATTCATAAAAAAAGCAGTGACTGGGGACATGTTTAATTAGACTAGAAGGCATAAATATACACTGAAAGGAACAAGCCGTGTACTGGCTAGGAGCAGGGACTGGATAATATAAATGTGACTTCCAACTTCCAAAAATACCTACTTCTGAAAGATCAGTTTCCTGACCCTAACCCAAACAAGGTATCTGAAGCTAACAGAAAAGCCCAGGACTTATTATTTCTTCCTCTTTCTAATAAAACCCAACATCCTCCCACTGCCCTCAGTCACTTCATATAACCTCACTTAACTTTTGCCTCAGTTTTAGAGGCTTTACAAGGCAGGTACATCTTTTCAGTTACTTCTTATAAGACACCAGGTCCCTCGTGATTCAATTTCCAATTCATGACTTGTTTATTCCTGTTTTGCACATCTGTAATATTAAGCAATACCCAACTCTAAAATAGTTTCATTTCTTGCTACTCCCAATTTCCCCAAACCATCAGCTGAAAAGCAGAATGAACATATCTCCTCTCTGTTCAACAGCAGCAGTAATGTAAAAGCACATAAAAAACCCGTATTTTCTTATTACAACTTGCCTGTAAAGGACACTTGAAAATAAGGGTTTGTTTTTTTCCCGTAAGAGAATGAAACCTATATATGAATAATGCTCTAAACACAGGATTTTTAGACAAAGGGTTTTGTTCAACTCTGGGTTGTATATCCAGACAGAAAACCAGGCCAGTGAGAGCATCCTTGAGTGTTAACCCACAGAGACCCTGCAAATTGTGCCCCTTCCCCATTTTCTCCCCTCAGTAACTGCTGGCCAACTTCCACGAATTCTAAAAGACGGGAAAGATGTGGAAAATAAGTCTAATCCCACAAGTTTCATAAAATTGGGAGCTGAACAGAGAACAATCGAAATCACACCTCCACAGAGGGAGATAAGGGCAGAAAGTGGCCACGGGGCTGATCTGCTCCATGTGCTGCCAGTCAGCCAGGGCTGCCCAGACTCTGCATCTCATCCCAAGGTAGGTTTATGGCAGAGGGAAGGTGGCAATTAGGAATTAAAAACCCTAGACACCAAACTCACTGAAAAGTAGTTTAATTTGTTCCACTACCCTCATTCCTTTACGCAGATCCTGCTCCTATTTTAACTTCTGAATCAACACCAGACTTCCCATCAAACCGTGTATCTGCTTTCATATGCAGCCAATATTCAGTCTTCTCACAGAAAACAGTTTCACCCAAGCTGCTGTAAAAATGTAACAAAATAAAGTAAAAAAGCTTACAATGGAAGTTTTGCTGTGATCCTTCTGCAGCAATAAAATAGCACACCCTGTAGGACGTGATAATGGGGAGATGATGGTAGGCCAGAGACACTGAAATTCATAAAACAGGGTATCATTTCATGCTGGGAAACTTCTGATCAGTGGTTTATCAGAGCCGCTGACAAGGCTCCATATGAGAAGAAGAGAAGCAGCGTTGCACGAGTTCAGGAGCTTAAACACAGCCCATCAGCACCAGTCTGCCCTGAGAGGTGCCAACCACAGCTCGGTGGGTAATGGGACACCAGCCAGCTCCTCCCAGAACAAAATACATCATTATTATGGGTCACTCTGCACCTCCTAAGGACCCCCATCAATCCAGTCTCACAGTGAGCAAAACATACCCCAGCTCGATCACTAGCTTGGCCCAATGAGGTTTTCTGCTTCCCACAGAAAGGTAAGGGCTGTGCTCATGATTCAGTTCGAGAGAGCTTCTGGGCTACACAAAACTCGACAGCAAACAGTTGTTTTTAGTTTATAACCTCAGTCAGCTCCTGAATCTCAAACACAGCCACCAGGACATTGCAAATGCCACTCCCAAACAGAAATTCCCAGCAACAGAAGAAAACAATTTAAAAAAAAAATTAATTTGAAGTTATGTTCACCACAAACTTGATATATACTCCGAAACTCAGAAAACACTTGGAGCAGGAGACCGAGCCCTAACCACATACTTTGACAGCATCCATGCTCTTCAAAAAGAATCTCTGCTATTGATCCCCAACCCTTTGATCAGGTTTTATACCCAAAGGATGTCTTAGTTGTCTTAAGGAGATCTAAAAATCCTAACCTACATCTGCAGCCCGAGTCCTCTCAGTTCCTGCTGCTGATTTTGCAAAGGAGGAAATGTCCCAGGGAGTGTGGGATAACCCGCCCCGGAGCGGTTTCCTGCTCCCAGCAGGTGGGCACACAGCGCTGCATTCCCTGCTTTAGGCATCCAAACACCTTGTGCTGGGAGCCTGACCCCTCACAGCACCTCTGCCGCGGCCATTGTTGCCAAATCCTTGGCATGAGAATCCCAGGAACGTGCTGGTTTGCAGCTACAAAATGGCAACAAAGAAGATCCAAGAGTCGAAATATCAGAAAATCCTAGTGGATGTGGATCGTCAGGTCCTTTTAATTTTCAGACAACTAAGGACACCTTGAAGTAATGAAAGGGAATATTTAACCACTCTCTGAATCTGGCCACTTTTTTTGACGGTGCCATCTCAGCAGGCAATTACTTTTATAAAGCCAGATTAATCAGATCCCCTCAAAGAGCCAGTGCTCAGGCACAGACCACGGTCCCTTTGATACTCCACATGAAACACATTCTAAAGAAACTTCTCTCCAAGACCCCCTGAAACAGCCCCAGAAAACAAGGCCCCATTGACAGAAGCCCAGTCAGAGGCTCTGGGGCTGCCTGAAGCTGCTGCTCAAGTAACCAAAACATGCAGCCGCAGAGCCTGAAGCCTCTCAGATCAATCAAATCAAACCAATGACTTTAGAAGATGAAAAAGAGATGCCACTTGTGATTCTTCATTAGTATCAAAGGTGTCCACTTTTGTGCATTTTAAATGGTAATATGTGTAAAGCTCCTATTTAGAATTATTTAAATACATTTTCATGTTTAATATTGAATTCAATGTAACGAAAATGGCAGAACCTAATTGAAACCTATGAAAAGCAGAATGCTGAAACAACATTCTGTTTTCATGTATGAAATTCAAGTGACTTCAGCTAACAAATACAGGCCTTCCTTCCTGAATTTACTCACATAAATCAAGGTAAAACTGAACAAAATTTTTCCCCAACCAGTCCTCCAGTTGCTGTTGTCATTTCAGTCTTTAAGAAGGGCTGTATGCTCAAAGGTTGCTCTGTTTTTTACCAAATCTACAAGTTGATCTAATGAACGCAGCATTTGTCCCTGCAAACCGTGTTTCACCAAACGGAAAATAAGTTTTTGTCAAGGACAAAAACATCCATTTGGACTGGCATGCTCCTTTGAGGGCATTAGAAGTCTGTCAAACATACTGCTTGGTCTTCAGGACTTCTTGCAAGTTTGAATGCTCAGTCAGGGCTCTGGGGCTTTGTCCTAGGGAGCTTCGCAGCTGGGAACAGCCCAGGCAGAAAGCTCAAGTGCTGCCTCCCTCACTTCAGAGGAATGTGCCCCACACTCCTTCAGGCAAGGCTCCCTCCAACATCTGCTCCCTCCATTCTTCCCTCAGCTTTCTCCATTTTTTTAAAATCCACTCATAAGGCATCAGTCATCTTTTAAGCTGTACAAACCCAGGTTTTATGATAATTTCCTCATTTTTATTCTCCAGGAACCCCCATCACCTCAGTGTTCAAGTCTCTGGAATTTAAAAAACAACAAACAAACCCACAAGAAAACCAACCAACTTCCCCACACTGCACTTGTACGTTGGAAAATCACATCCTTCTGCAGAGGAAGGGGGAAGAAGGGACAGATTTTCCTACCAGCATCTGAAGTACACTCCAGCTTTGCTCAGAAATAGGCTGACAGCCCCGTCCAGCCTGCAGTCACCTCTGGATGCTACCGAACAGCCTCACTGTTGTGTGACACTGCACAGCAGGTTGGAAAAACCACCCCCCACTCAGTGTCAAAACATGCCACTGACAAAATCTCACCCAGGCTCTTCCTCACCCAGCAGCAACAGTGACAAGAAGGCTGCCAAATGCATAGACAAGGTTTGCCTTCAGTAAATGGAATTTTTCTTACAACAAAGGTTATATAATGTAGCAGCGAATGAAAGGGCTATCAGAAAACTTGCTCCCCTTAAGAGATCTGAGAACTTGAAAATGCACAAGTCATGTCCTCCCTTACAGGTACACGGACACAGAGACATTAAATGACATGCCAGAACTCATGCAGCAGATCCGTGCCATAGCCAGGGGCCCGCCCACATCTTTCCACCACATTTGATGGCGCGGTCGCTGTATTTTACGCTCAAGTCAAGATTTCCTCTGTGCGGAAAAGAGCAGCCATCGCTCTGCTGTGGAAGCTGAACGTATTTCCAGAACTCCATATTGCTGCAGTCATGACCTTTTCAAAGGATTTGGTATGCTCTGACTTTCCAGTTTGTTTCTAAATATTTCTTTGACTGAAGCTCATCCACGCTGACTTTTGCTGACAGAATTGCCAGCTTTGTCTGTCTCTTTGGGTTTTGTTTTGCCTTCTTTTAACAAGCAAGACATTGTTGCAAGACAGAAACTCTTAGGGTGGCAACTACATGTATGTTATTTCACAATGAGGGACGTCCACAAATTCCTCAAGAGGCACTTAATATTATTCTGTCTTTCTATTTCTGGGAATTGAACACTAGGGGCCATATTCTACCCTGATGAAACATCACCAAAGTCCATGAATAATCACTGGTCTCAGCGGTCTCTGTGCAAAATTGGTCTTAGATGTTTTTATGACACCCTATGATGTCTGTTTTCAGTACAGGTTTTATAACCCTCAGCCTAAGTCAAAGCCCCTGATGACAAAAGTCCCTGGTGCCCTGAGTCAAACCCTCGATGACAAAAACCTGCGGACAAAACAGACTGAAAGTTATTTCTGAGAGCAAATATAGTAAGACAGAAAAGCAGAAGTGGTTGAGTTGATGGAGCAATTTTGGTTCCCACCTACACATATGGCCATAGCTTAGCAGGCAGGTACCAGGGAAAGAGAACACCCATACTTGATGGATAAAATTGCCTTCAGTTATTCAGAGAATGACAGAAATGTGACTAAGGCACGTGAGCACAGATAGAGAAAAGAGATAAAGACATGTAACGCAGATTCTTTCACCGAGTGAGATATAAGGAAAATGAAGGCCTGCCTATATAGTCACTGCTCTCTGCTCCGTTTGATGTTTTTAACTATCATTCCATTTTCATACATGGTGGTAAGAAGATCTCCAAGACCAGAGGAGAGGATAGCAAAGAATCCCCTGAAGCTTGAAGTGTCACTTTTTCTTACCTGGCTCATGCTGTCATATTGAAACGTTACAACACTGGCGTTTACAGGTGTGGAACTTGCCTTTCACAGCTTGGACACGACACTTAAGTTCTTGCTGCCTGAATTTAGTGTACACACTCTGAGGTTAAAGTGCACCAAAGCAAAACATGGCACCTCCAGCAGAATTTCACACCAAGTTTGCACGCAGGAGGTAAACCCAGGGACCCTAAACCCTGCGCAGAGCCAGGTACGATGCACTCCCTGTCACGCTTTCACTGCAGCTGCGTGATCTGGGTTTCAAGTCAGCATCAGGCATTTCTGGCAAGCCTCAACCCCTGGCTGCACGTTTGTCACTGCTCTGGTAGGGTTTGCCCTAGCACAGCTGTGTGTGCTTTGTGGCTCAGCTCACTGGGCTGATGTGGGCTGTGAGAGCACAGAACATCTGTGGGGAAGCAGCAGCAATTTCAGCAGCAACCTTTGCCACTGAGAGCAGAGCAGCACCATTACACACTGGGGGTCCCCAGAACTGCAGGCAAAGTCACTTCCTTGGAAAATCAGCCTTAAAAACAACCAAAGAGAAACAAACACCGTTTAAACCCTGTTTTGCAGAACTTGGCCTGGGTCCAGGCTGCATACTGTTCCTTACGACTGTGTGGAAAAACAGTAACCTGATATTTATACCTGCGAGCTCTGTGTTTGTAAGCACGGTAAAACACACGTGCAGGACATTCCTATGCACGAGCATTATATGTTTCCAAAAATGTTGTAATTACTAACAGCACAAGTATCTCTGACCTGTTGTACAAATTACCCAAATCTAAGGGCATGCTAGAAATGTGACAGAAGTCAATGCAAAGCCCCCAATTTCTAGGAAAACAAAGAAAGGGGAAAAAAAAGGAAAAAAGCAAAGGCTTTGTCAAGAGTCAGGATCAACGGCCTAAATCAGAGACTTGAAGACTCGATCCATGCAGTGGCAAAACGATGCCTTGTGTGGGTAGGAAATAGGGAGAGGGGACACAAGAAGTGTAACAGACCTGGGATGCCTGAGGAGGTATTGCTGGTTCAATGCACAAATCCATGTGGGTGGACAGTAGGGAAAGGCAATGAGGGTTTGTGCTCCCAGTTAGGGAATTACATGTGCAGCAACACACCTGAGCATTCTGTTTGGCAGCCAACAGCAGAGGGAATGAAGCTGTTATTTTGCTTGGTTCTGCTGCATTTATGCATTTTTTATTAGAAGCAGCACTGCATTTTGTGTCAATTTATACATAGTCCAGTTGCTTAATGTTGGATCAATGTGTGCTCTTTTTCTTCTGTTCCTACTTTAATCAGTAAGTTGCAGAGTAAAACGTGCAAGAAATGCTCTATACACTTAAGAGAAAAACCCCACGTGCCATGGTTTACTTTCTGGGAGGCTAAAATATTACAACTAAAACACCCACTGAAGTGCCTTGGAAGAATGAGGAGTCAATAAAAATTAAAGGAACAGAGATTTTTCTAAAGACTTAAATCTAGAGTTTTCAGCTTCATTCCCTTTTTCCATTTACTTTGTTATTAACAAAATGATGGCACTTTTGAAGAAAAAAATTTTTCCTAGGGTTATTTTAGAAAGTTCCCCTTTCTGGACCTACATTCATAGTCCTGAAGTATGTAACTCCTTCAGACACCAAAAATAGAAATGGAAAACGGAAAGTAACAATTAGATTGCCACGAAAACAAAAATACACACAGAAACTCCTTATGCTGTAACAAACCCTACTGAAAGCATCCCTATATCACACCAACAGCTATGGTAAAAGAACCTAAAGTGAATTAACTGGGCAGCAACACATTGGGAATGTACAAGATAATTTAAAAAAACCAACAGATCCTGGTTGCTAATGATCTTTAGACAGACCAGTGCCACAGATGTCCCTGTGCACGCACCTGTGAAGACACCTTTTCTACCGCTCTGTTAGCTGCTCTGTAAAGAAGACATTAATTGCATCCAATGACTAATTTGCCAGGAATCTTGCTTTTTAAGACCATTGAATCACAGCCCTGGGAATTGTAAGGGATCGCACACAAAAGCATTTTCAAGCCCGTCTCCAAAGGCAGCATCGTTTCAGACTGAACAGCAGGTTCATCCTCTGATCCAAGTCTGTTGCGGCGGAACAGCGCCAAACAAATGTCTGTTAATATTCTGCCAGGAAGCACGAGCGGATGGGCTCCTGCATTGCATTAAGGCAAGGGCTCAAGTTAAGAGTTGGCCATCGGTCACGCGGCTCCCCCGTTCAAGCACGAACCTCTTCACCCATCACCGTGTGTTGTCAAATGCTTTTGTGCATTGCAATATTAAATACTTGTACCCCGGGGATGGGAATTGAATAGGCACAACATGGAAATTATGATGCGTGCAACCATAGCCTTTAACCTATTAACAACTATGACCAAGATCACTTATTTGGAGCTCTCTAATCATCAAGGCAAGAAGACATCAACAGCTACACTGTCACACTGACAGGGCTTTCAATGGCAAGTGTGGTTCAAAGGTCCACAGGAAACACAAAGAAGCTTTTGTCTTTTGATGTAAAGAACAAAGCTACCATGTGGCACAGCATCACACATGCAATTAGTCAGGAAAGTTAATACAGTAGAAGCAGATGGTGGAACCATGTCAACATTTTTAGTGGGCACATTTCCCCTTACTCTCCAGTTGCTGTGATCCGAGGTCGGGGTAGCAGCAGGCAGATTGTTGGTAAGCTGGACCCCACCAGGGATTGACAATTCCCTTTTATCTACCCATCTGAGGTACCCCTGTGCTCCCACTTCTACTGGCATAGCTCCATCTTTGACACCTCCTCTCCACCACATCCCCACGCCACAGGGTAGCACCATTAACCTCAGTGCACACTGAGAGAAAATGAGGCAGAGACTGTCAGTCCCTAACCCTGGTTGTGCTGGGAGATACTGACAGGAAAAGGCATTAAAAACTCCCCTTCAGTGGCCCTTACACTGCTCATTCTGCTCCTTTCTGCAGCTCAGTGTGTTACCAAATGCTTCATGAATCATGCGTACAGCACACGTCACTCCGCAGGACTTTACACGTTTGCAAAGAGCAACTGCTCCTTTCCCACTGCCAGCCCTAAAGCTCAGCTAACACAGGGTGGAAACGAGGGGCTTCTTGGTCACCACCAATAACACTGGACACACAGAAAACATAAAACCCAAACCACAAGGATCACACAAAGAAATACAATACAGGAAATGCTGCAGTTTGCATGACTTTGAAGTTAACAGCCCTGCACAGTCTTCAGACAAAGTCTCTCTGCTGCTATTGTCAACCAGTTCTGCCCAATTCCCCAGCTCCATACCTCATGGATTTCAACAGTACCCAGGTGAGGATGGCAGGAGTTTTCAGCTCTGCAAGTCATTTAATTAAAATAAAACGAACAACCAGCAGTTAGTCAAACTGCTCGAACGCTCCAGCCACCACAGCTGCCGAATTCTGCAGCCCTCGGTCCAATCTGATTTCCTTTAAAGCTCCTGGCAACCCATTAATTAAAACACATTATTTACAGCTTCCAGGGGCTTGAAACCATGGGATGCGCTTGATGGAATTTGTGCAATTACGTACAGCCAGTCCTAGTGACAGGCTCCATTCTTGCTCCTGCTCTCCGCTGCTCCCGCACTCGGCCGTTTCCTTCCCTGCGGCTCCATCCACGCGGTGCTGTTTGGCCTGGGCCCGCCACGCCGGGATCGGCTGCCATGGAAATGAGCAGGAGGCAACAAAGGACCTGTGAGTCTCTCGCTGGAGATGGAGGAGTAGCAAGGCAACAGCACAGGAAGGCCAAGACAAAGAGAAACCAATTTGCCTGCTGCCTTTAAACACAAACAACCCTCCCCCTTTGTGAAAGGAGATGTTGATGAATTGAGTTTTCCCCTGATTTAAGAAACCAAGCCCCTTGCAGCCAAATGCAACAAAGCCATGTGGATGGAGCAGCCTGCCTTTGGTTCTATGCAGCGTTCCATCCGTTAGCGCTCCGTGGGGAAATGATCCCAAAGCAAACTCAGAGAAGGTGTAGTTTAATAAGCAATCCCTATGTCACTGGTACCACAGCATCAGCTGCAGACAGATTTATCTGCTTTCAGAAGGAGTTTCTCTTTTTACTCCATTATTAAGCAGTCACGCTCATCAGCAATTCCCGTGACTTTGCAAGAAAAAAGCATCTTAAAACATAACCTTACCAAGTATGACTGACAAGCATAACGAAGTCTCCTGTGTATTTGAACTGATTTCCAAGAGTATTTGAGAAGGATTGAGAGCAGCCCTATCAGGGACTGGGGGGTGCTGGTGGATGAGAGGCTGGACATGACCTGGAGATGTGCACTCACAGCCCAGAAACCAAACGTGTCCTGGGCTGCATCCAAAGCAGCGTGCACTTACATGCAAGTCTAAAAAATAAGAAATTTTTATATAGTATGTAAGATATAAGGAATATAGAAGGATATAAAGAAGATATTTTTTACATCACTGCAAAACACTGGCACACATTGCACAGAGAGGTGGTGACTGCCCCATCCCTAGAATCTTTCAAAGTCAGGTTGGACAGGAACCTGAGCAACCTGATCTAGTTGAAGACATCCCTGCCCATGGCAGGGGGTTGGACTACATGACCTTTAAAGGTCTCTTTCAACCCAAACTATTCCGTGATTACTTGTGTTTTACGAGAATAAAGGGAACATAAATTTTTATGGAACTGTGAACTTCTTACTGCTTATGGAGTCCCACATGAACGCTGCTGAAAGATCAAATACCGTAAGTCCAAGACATCCATAAATATAATCCTCCCAATGATTACTGCTTCCCCCCTCCTCCCCCCCCACCATGTGTTTCTTACCTTTTTTTTTTCCATGAGGCCAAGTAACTAATCTATGTAAAACTTATGGAAACCATCCAGAGATATAAAAAGGAGAAGACTCTATGAAAATAAACCACTATCAAAGCCTAATAGCTTTTTTCCAGCAATACAGAAGTGGATTTTGGCTTTATTCTCCTGTGATTCATTCACAAAAGGAAGGAAAGCAAGAAGTGGAGAAAGCATTTCTCGCACGATGCAGAAATGGCTCCACAGATTTCAGTCTGTAATTCCAAATACCCAATGTGCACCCTGCCCTCAGCTGGTGTGAGAAACTGCTTGTCTGCTCTGAAGTCACTGCAGCTACACCAGTTCAGATTAGCTCTAAGGGCCTCTTTCATCAAAATGTATTGCAGTAATGCACTGGCATTATTTAAGCCCAGATTTAAATGTACTACAGAAGAGGTATTTTTTGCTGCAGAAAACCCAGAAACTCAGGACATTGCATCAACATTTGTCTCCTGATTAAGTCTTTTGTCACTGTGATTTTCACAAGAAGAGCTATGAATGGATTTATAGGAGATAGCGACCATGAAAATGTCTCTGAGATTACTGTTTTATTATGCTTTCTTGCTTTTCTGTACTGGGTCCCTGTAGGTGATAAAAGTACCACTGCTTTCCCTCCAGGGCAGCCAGAATGAAATACCAGACACCTTTCAGCAAGAAAAAATAAAAAGTCAGCAATATGGCTTTAGACCATTCAAAACAGGAGTCTGTAAATGCCTGGCCACCAGAGTATGGAGTCCTAAACTTGCAATACTTCAGTAATTTTCCGGGTCCCCAGCATTAACATACACTAAAAACATTAATCTGTGCGTACAATTTTAAGTCAACAGGGTTTGGGGTTTTTTTAATTATCTTTTTTATCTTTTAAATCTGTTACATCATAGATACTGGCAGTGCAGCAAGTGACCTGTAGCCCCTGCTAATCAGTATCCTCCAGAAATTAAAAAGTAGCATCAGAACTGAAAACTGAGTTTCAGAGATAAGAATTCTGCCTCCAGCAGAAGGAACAGCATCCTCCATATCTCAGTATGTCAGAAGTGAAGGTACAAGTAGAGGAATCATTTTCAGATGTTCCTCCAAAATCTTCTCTAAACAGCAGCACAGGTAAGACCCTGTGAAGGCCCTGGCCACAAGGTAAAGTTAGAACGTTTTGTCACCACCAAACACCATCCAGCCTGGACTGGATCCCCAGGACTGGGACCGGTGAGCAATATCAGAATTAAACTTCCCCTCTGCAAATGGTTTCCAGTCACCTAAGTGTTACCAAGACAACTCCAGCGCCCAGAATACAAATTACCTTTGGGGTAGCACCGTAAACTCTGAGCACTTACCAACTCTGCATGCAAATTTAAATCACAACAACTTAAGTGACAACTGTGTAAACAGCAGAAACTATTAAACTATCACAGGAGTCAATGGTTCTATAGTCAGGAAAAATGTTACTGGAGGCAGCAACAAAACCGAGCAAAAGGAGGAGGAGAGACACATTAAAAAGTTCAGCCTTGTAATTCATGAGTGCCAGGCGAGGGCTTCTCATTCCCTAGGAAACATCACTTTTTCTTTGACTTCTCCTTGTCCTGGATATCAACTATAAATTAGGCCCGATGTTGGGGCAAAACATTACATGTAAGAAAGCCAGGCAGCTTTGGGTGCCAAGAGACACTGGTTATAAACAACCCTGGAGCTGTGCATTGCAATTTCTTTATTTCCAATGGCTGCATAAAAAAAAGGAAAAAGAAGGAAAAAAAGAAAGAAATATACCTTCTTTTGCCTTTGGCATTGATTTGTGAGGCATTTTTAAAACTAAGTGTTAAAGAAATGCTCTGGATGCACAAATTGTTTCAAAAAAAATGCTGATAAACCGAGCACAGCGGTACTTGCATTGCTGCCCTGAAAAATTAAATCAGCAAATAGCTTCAGCAAGAGTAACCATAAGGATTTAGGCAACAGAGCTAAGAATTTTAAGATCCGTGACAAGCTCAGAGACTGAAACCTGAGAATGAGGGAGGGGTGGGAAAGCCCAAAAGCTGCAGTCCCTATTACAGCTGAGTATCAGACAGTAGTTTTTTTATCCTTTCAGAACATTTTTTTAGTGGAAAGTCTCAAACACTTTACAACCAGGACACTCAGAGCCAGTTCTTCAGGAGGAGACCAGTGGTGCCCTTGATTTTACGCTTCCATCAGGAGGTAACTTCACCTGGCAAGAGCCAGGAGTGTTCCAGCCAAATTCCTTCCTCTCCAGCTGTCCTATCTTCATGCAGACTGTTACAAAAAGAATCTCCAAAGCCCTGCATTTTGGAGGGAGCACCCTAAACCAGATCCCTCAAGAGCAAGTAGTGGGGCAATGAGAATGACAGAAAGTGAAATAAGTCACTCAGCTACCAGAGCATTAACAGCCACTTAAGTTGCTATTTGTTAAAAATTCATTATTAGGCTCCATATTCCTCCAACAAGACTCTTGAAAGATCCCTGACAGGTCTGGACCCTCAGGCAGCTTTGCAGATCTCCCCCCCAAATGAAAGCCAGCAGGGAAGTCCTGCTGTCCATAACTCACGTGGCTGCTTGGAAGTTGCTGAAGTGTTCACACCCCTTTATTTTCCCCTCTTACAGTGACACTTTATCAAGTGCTTGGCTACAAGAGGATTTACTGATTAAGGTATCAAGTGCAACAGCTCAACTGCACAGAGCCAAAAGCAAGACAACGTGAGCCTGACCACTTTATTC
The DNA here is from genome assembly GCA_013400235.1 of Oriolus oriolus. Classification (NCBI taxonomy): domain Eukaryota; kingdom Metazoa; phylum Chordata; class Aves; order Passeriformes; family Corvidae; genus Oriolus; species Oriolus oriolus. Next base: position 197,619 of record VXBT01013992.1, read on the forward strand.
CATCTTTTCTTTTGCTAAGGTCAAGTCCATCCTACCAGCTTGTAAGTAAAAGGTCTCATTCTCCTGCCAGGTAAAATTACTGTTGGAAAGTCTGACCAGGCAGGAGCCTCTGTTAGAGCATGAGGATTTGCCCAGTGGGACTCTCTGTGCAGCCACAATCACTTTAGACATTGATCATTCCACAGAAGATGACGTGGGATACAACCCTCCGTTATTAGACCGTTCCTTGGCCAGCTGGAAGCAACTCATGAAATCCCAGAAGAGCTTATTTTAAAAAATCAAGAGAACCCTCTTCATGCCTGTGCATTAAAACCCCTCCCTGCTCACCAGCCTTTCCCTAAAGGCCATGTCCTGCTCTGACAGCTTTGAGACGGGAGAAGGCAGGATTTTTCCAGGATGTCCTGCTTCACACCTTGGGAGGAAGGTGCTGCACCTGCACAAACCAAAGGCACTTTTAACCCCCCTGGAAGTGGGACAGAGCTGTGACTGGCCCTGCTTGTAAGCCAGAGGTAAGAACACGATCAACTTCAGTACCAATTAGAATTGATGTACAAACCCATCAAACTGGCAAATAATGGTGAGACTTAAAAGAATCAATTAAAATCTTCATTCTGGAAAGAAAAATAAGAAGGGCACAAAAAGTTCTTCACCATCCCCTACCATGCTACAGCTACAATGAACAGCCCCCTTAAGGAGAAGTTGTGTGATCTGGTTCATCTCATCCATCCATCACCAACTGCTTGTCTTTCCAATAGCAGAAGATGGGAATAAAAACACCCCAATCCCTCAGGAAGCCTAAAGAAGCAAAGAACCTCAAATTACTGCTGTTAGAAATGATGTTGTTCTAATGACTCTGTCCTACAGTCCTTGGTATTGGGAACTTCAATCCCAGTACCTTTTCTCAGTGGTATCATTTCTCCATTTGCTGTTTGTGTGCACATTTTCCCATCAGCTGCCTCTGGGAAAGGAAAGGGAACTAGTAAAGGAGCACAGAGGGAACAATCCACTTGCACTGGGGAGGGATGGGGGAATAACTGCACACTGGCTTTGGTGCTGTTCACTTTTCTTTAGATGTTACAGGCAAAAGAATAAGTAAAACAATGAATATGAAGTTAAACCCATTGCCAAGTCAATAGCGCCCAGCCCCAGGTCAGATAATCACCTAACAGGTATCCCTGGACATGCACGTGGCAATTAACATGAAATTAAATATTAATAAGTACAGATGTCTAAAAACAACCACCAGCATCCCAAAAAGCTAACAAAAAACCCAATCAACATTATATATGGCAAAAATGAATCCATAGAATTTAGAAGGCAGATGTTTCTCCAAATGGCCATATATTTATCAGTCCTGATCCTTGGAACTACAGCCACTGGCCAGCATTTCCCTTCTAATGACAGTCATTCCCGTGTCCTGCAGCAGCAGGTCATGCACAGACTGACCATCCTCTGCCCTTGGCTCTCTGCTGGGAGAGGGCTGGAAGGGAGGAGCGGGCTGGCAGAATAATCATTAGAGAAGGGAAGGGGCCTATGCACAGAAAAACACCCACTTGCAAACTTCCTTTCTTGTGAAAGAATAAATGATTCCAGGATGTGAAGCTGCTAACAGATAATAGAGCAAAGCCACTTACAATATTTTAGTAAGAAAGCTCCTATTCCCTGCCTTGTGAAAAAAAGTTTTGTTTCTCATAGAGCTGACTCTATTCTTTCCCTTTTTTCTTCTCAGCTCTCGGTCTGTGGCAGTTCATTATAAGATATGAACATTTCCCTTTGTTCCTGGGTCAGCCAGGTCCTGTCACACAATTCAATTGGCAGGTGAATTTTAAATGGGTCAGAACTGATAGTAAGCTCTTAAAATGAGAATAAGCTGATTGTCCCTGGAAATAGAAAAGAACAGAGGGACTTTCAGAGTATCTGTGTCTCCAGATAACCTTTGTTATGTAATGGAGCTGCCTTACACCGATTTTTTTTTCCCCCTGCCATGGAAGTAACTATGTCAAGGCCTGCTAACATTGGAATAGCTGTTTATCAAGGAGAAACTTGGCAAATCCACATAAAGCCCGGGAACACTGCAGAGAGTCACGACCTCTGGGTCCTGCACCCAAGTCAGACCCCCTCAGGGGGTGTCCTCCTTGCATTTGCAGCACAAGGGCTCCTCAGTCCCTGCCAGGATGCTGCTCGGTGAGCAAGGGCAGGGCACGGGTCTAAGGCTACAACAGCGCCCAAATCCAAATGAAGGACGGCCAACAGTGACCTGTCCTGTATGAACTGGTTTGCTGGCAGTCTCCTGAAGACTAAATCTGACTCCCCCCTAAAGCCAGATAGACTATGTACAAGGGTACAAAGTTACTTCGGAGATAGATGAATTTATAAATAGTTGCTAAGAAGCTTTGAGGCTTATGCCAAGTTTTCCGTGAAAACATCAAGTCCTTTGCTAACTCCATTCAATCACAGGCTCATGACTGAGATCAAACCCTCACTGTCCTCTCCACAAGTCCTCCAAGGCCAAATGAAGACCAGTCACTAATATTTAAAACATAACTTATGATGGCTACTGGCTGCTTGGAGCCCACTATTCAAAATTATATCCTCTCAGGAAATCCTCACTGATCAAAAGCCAAGCCAGAAGCCAAAAACCTCCTGCTTCCCCAGGTCATGCTGTGCCTCCAACACAGCCTGAAGAGCTTTCCTAAGGGGTTAATCTGAATTTATGTAAGCTCAAATGGAGAACAAAATCTGGTCTCTTTTGTGTTTTAGCTGCAGTGAAACAAGGAAAGCAGAGAGCCACAGATCCCTGCTGTGATGGTTGTAGTCCCAGTCCATTTTTCTCTGGACCAGCGTTTCTGCTTTGAGATCAAAATGGTTAACAAGTTTTCAAATAGCAGAGCAAGAGAAAATCTACAATTATTCCAGCTTTGGGCCTGTCCTTAGAGATTTGATATTATCTAAAAACCTAATAAAACCATTCACAAGAAACGCATGCAACAAAATTACAGTTTGGTATAGTTTTTCCATAGTCATCAATAGGAGACTATTTAAATTTGATTTATGCGAACACAAAATTATAAGCCTGCAGTATTTCCACCCCTTTCCAATCACCACCTTGAAAATTACATATTGTTTTCTGCTCTATTTGAATTAATTCTTAAAATGGGAGGTTTATATCAGTTTTTATTACTTGTTTTCCCTGCTATTTCTTAGTGTGATTTTACTGCACAACTCGCCACACTGCAGAATCTTTATTCATGCAGCAAAGAGGCTGCCAGGATGAAGCTTTAGTTTGTAGCTTAGTCCTTCTATTAGCCTAAATTTTTGTGATCATCTTTTACAAAATCAATAAAGTATTTTATAACCATGAATGAAAAAAAAGAGGGAAAAAAAAAAAGAAAAAAGAAACTAAAAATGAAAACCACCCTCTAACCTTCCAAGGGCACAGCAGAGTCCTGAATCAGTGACAGCTGGGATGCATCCCATTCATCCAAACCCTCATTCTGTGGCTGCACCACCCCAAAGTTTTCTTCCTTCTCTGGATCCCAGGTGTTCCCAGGAAGAAATCCCAGCAGAAGGTAGGACAAGCTTGTGAGCACACACACACCAGCCCACAGCCTCCTCCTTCTGGAATGATGTGCTCCCACCCAGCTCCAAATCAAGCTGGGAGGAGTGGAAAAGAAAGGGAGTCAAGCCAGTCTCCCCATTCCCCCCACACCATCCCTTGCCAGGGTTCATGTGGAACCTGCAGGATATAAAATCCACTCTCTGCAGGGACAAACCTCCTCTGGAGCAGCTACATCCCAGAGGTTTCCAGCCTGCTCCCTCTGCCAACAGCTACTGTGGGCAGCCCTCATATTCCAGCCAAAGGCTCTGTGGTGCTGGACAGGAGCAGCAGAGCTGCCATTCCCACCCCGTGGGGCCTTCCAAGCTGCATTGTGACAAGGCAATAAGTCAAGAGCACCATAACATCACACCCACACAGTGACAGTGCTCTCTCCCTGTCCCCAGGGCACCTATATATCAAACCCCCTCTCCCAGGATGCCTCTGTCTGTAATTTCACAGATTCAAAAGGTCAAAATTTTACCTACATTTAGTTCAATTCCATTCATACATTATTAAAACCTTTTAGGGATCACCTGCTTGCTCCAGGCTCTCCCACAGAGCTGGGCAGCAAGGGCATGCTAGCCAGGGAATTGTTATATATTCCATGTCAAGGACAACAATTCAAAGTCAGGCACAGAAGAGAAAGATGCTAAATAAGGTAATGTCTTAATATTTCTAATTTAGTTCTAAAATAAGTGGTGTTGTTTAAATGTGTGTGCATTACGCAACACTGGAATCTCTCATTTGAACACACACAGCCCTTTATCCAAAAGTAGTAAGATGCTCTACAAACCTTCCCACATAAACTGCAAGGAGCAAGTAAGCCAAAAAAAAAAAAAAAAATCAATCTACCTGCACAAGAAATTCAGCTGCTTCTCATCTACTTATGAGAGGACAAAGCACCAAACAACCTATGGATAGAGAATAATACCACATTCCTCTGAAAATCTGAGATAAAATCAATCCCAAATAGTCAGTCCTCTTTCCTTCTTCATCTGTATGTACTGGAGAGCCAACACCTGCTGTAGCTTTACATCCTCTTACCAGCAGGAAGGAATATTGATTTTTGTCCAGGGGAAAAGATGAAAAAAACAGAGACACATAAACAATGTTTAACAGCATTTCCTAAAGCAGTTTCTTTTTTTTTAAAGACTCCCTTTGAAGATTAGCAATTAGTTCATTCCTGGTAAGCTTGAAAGATTTAATCCAAAACACAGCAGAAGGCTGCATGGCAAATCAGATGTTGAGGTTAACCAAAACAAACAGAAAAGATGACAACTTTCCAGACAATGTCTTGTCCAAATGTGGTCACTGTTTATAATGCTCAAGTACCTGTTATTGCTTATTGACTCAAAGACTGAGTGGACAGAAGTGCAATCTTACGACCAAAGGATGCATGGGAACCTCCCTGATATCCCACAGCTCCCACACCTTGGAATACCTTCCCAGCCACTTCTACAGTGTTGTTCTCTGAAGAATGGAAACCTGTGCTCCACTTGGAGTTTTCCACACTCACTCAAGCAGCTGCACAAGAAACAAGCCAGGACTGAGCAGGCAGGAACGCTCAGTCTTCCTTACACGCCATTAGAAGCTTTGCTGAGGTCTCAAAGGCAGAGAACAGCCTGGTTTGCACAGCACAGCTGAACCCAAGTGACACATGACTTCTGGAAAGCTCATTTCCCCAGAGAGCTGCCATAAGCCCCAGCCTACAGCCAACGGCAGCAGGTATTCCAGTGCCAAAGAAATCAGATTTCACTGGAAACCTGCGGAATCCAGGGAGAGCCAAGGGCAGTGCTCCCTCTTCCCTCGCTCCTGTCAGTGGATGTTCACGGTACAGCTCTGAGGGCAATGATTGCCAAGCCCAGCCGTGGCTGTAGGCAGTGCTTTATGAAAACAAGGAATGTCTGAAGCTAGTTTCAGACCATGGGTTGCATTTTAAACCCCCTGCCATCCATGTGAAGTTGCAGATGGAAATCCTGCTCCTCGGTAAGTAAAGTCTTCCTGACAATAAAACAGGATCTGGGAGGCATCTGGCTGCCTTCCCCTATCCTGATCTCATGGGAACAGTAGCTACCACTCAATAACCTGACCTTTCAACTGGGTTGTGCTTGAATTACTCTGGTAGGCTCACTCTTTCATCTCATCTCCTGCTTTCAGGTCATCTGAATTTATTGCCAATTTCCATAATGTGCTCCTTTGGTGACCTGTGTATAAACAACAGTTGCTTCTATAAATCAACTTTTTTTTTCATTTGGTTCAAATGTATTTACTTGGCATCTGCATGACATTTTGGACTAAAAATCTCACACTTCAGCTATCCCAGATCTTATCCTAATTTTCTCTTTCCTTCTTATTTGCCTTGTAACATTTGCAAGAATGACTCAGGAAATAAACTAAACAGTTAAGTTACAATGCTGCTGGTGTTACCATGCTTGGAATAGACAGACCTTATCATCACAACATGCTGAGCCACCCTAACAGCTGTCAGGACATCATAAACTCACCACGCTGCAATATCACACATCTGTTCCTGAAGGTACTGCTGAGATTTCTCCTGAGCCTGAAAACTCCAAATACACTTTTTTTGACACCTTTAAGAGGTTCTTGTCCTAGAAACACATCCTGTGAATAGTTAATACCAATGGCAAAGCCAAACAGGTTTAATCCACTCCTAAGAACATTCTCAGCTGTTTAACACATTCATTAAAAAAATTTTCTGAACTGCTCCTGCTAACTCACAGGGCACTGGGAGTAACGGATGGACACTGCCAGCAGCAGCTGCTGGGACTGAAATGAGGGATGTTTAGACTTCCATGTTCTGCCAAGTACTAATATCAGTTACGAGTTCTTGTACACTTACAACAGATCATGTTCACTGGTCTGTGCTTGTAAATCAGTAAATTGGTCATTAGTGTAGCACCAAGGCCACATTCATATCTTTGCTGTAGAAAAGGACAGCACAGCATCTCATAGCAAAGCGGTAAAATATTCCCCAGTGAAACAAAAAGAAAAAAGCCCACAATTAAATTCTGGGTGTGTCAGGGTGAGGGGGCAGAGTGTCCTGGGTTGCAGCATGAAGCACACTGGAAACTTTGTGTTTTACTCTCTTTCCAATAGGTAGAAAGTTTGTCATCTTAATTATTCAAAAGTAGGTAATCAACGAGGACAATTTGTTCAACAGTGCTGCTCCTTGGCACTTAAATAAGGTGAAACAAATTTATTGCTAGTGAATCTCTACCAACTTTAGTAAGTTTTATTACATCTAGATAATTTCTACAGCTTCCTCATGAGGGAAGTTGAGGGGCAGACACTGATCTCTCCTCTCTGGTACCCAGGGACAGGAGCTGAGGGAATGGCTGGAGGTTGTGTCAGGAGAGGGTTCAGCTGGACATCAGGAAAGGGTTCTTCCCCCAGAGGGTGGTGGGGCACTGAAAAGGCTCCCCAGGAAATGGGCACGGCCCCAAGGCTGCCAGAGCTCCAGGAGCGTTTGGACAATGCTCTCGGGGATGCACAGGGGGGGATTTTTGGGGTGTCTGTGCAGAGCTGGACCGATGAGCCTTGTGAGTCTCTTCTAACTCAGGATATTCTATGATTGGGGACTGGCAGAAGAAGAATGAATCTTATATTCTATAGGTCCAAGCAGCTCAGCAAGTATCCAAAGCTGGCTCTGATCCCAGCAACTTTAACTCAACCTCTCTTCTTGGTTCCCATCTTTCATCTGGAACATTAATACATACTTCACAGACCTTATTTAAAAAAAAAAAATCCATTATTTAAAGTTTGCACAGTGCTTTGAAGATTAAAAGGGCTATGTTTTCTCACTAGCACAGCTTCAACCCAGAGATGTGGTTTATTTTTGCTCAGGAAATTTCTGCCATTAAGTTGCGTTTGAAGAACATATTTATCGGGAGAAAAAATCTACTTTATATGAATAAAAAGTATTGTATTTAACAACATGTCTGAAAAAAAAGGAAAAAATAAAGAGGAAACATGGCACAACAGGAAAAGATCTTGGACATTATATGCTGGCATGATCAGAAAGGTGCATTGTCTCTCAAAGCACCCTGGAGATTCAGGAGATCCCTGGAGTGACCCTACGTGCCCATGATACATAGCAAAGCAAGCAACTGTACTGCATCAAAACTCTGAGGGTCCTAAGCTTCAAAACCAGCCTTTTGCTGAGTTCCCCTCCCTTCATACTTAAGATAATAACATCCTATAGACCATTCCCTGTGAATTCAGCACTTCATCTATGGGTGCCAATGGAGATTTTCCATCTGCATGAGCAGTTCTCGCTCCACTTCACCGAAGCTGTGTCGGGATGTACTGCCACAATAAAATGCATGTTGCAGAACATGACCAAAAAGGAAAATCTTCTGTGCTTCCTTGAGTTCTTACTGGTCAGAGGCGTAAAATGAAAACTGGGACGTGAAGCAAGGAGCCTACATGGATCTAGGCTTGCCTCGTTTCCCAATCCTGCTCACAAACTGCCATGTTTATGCTACTTTCACAAAATATCAAATCATGTGACTTCCCCCTCCCTTGTTTCTTTCAAAGAGGAGGGTTGTTGCTTTTGTTTTGTTTTGTTTAGTTTGTTGTAACTGCTGGCATGTGCGAGGAAAGCAGCATCCCAGTTACAATAGTTTTGGAAGCTGGATTCATTGTGTTGTGACGGGTTGCTCAGGGCTCTCTCCACATTTTTCCATTTCCTTGGCAGAGCTGCAGGCAGTACAGTGTCAGAAGACAAATTACAGAGGCATTTACCCAGTTCTGGGGCTTGTCGGTTGCTATTCAGCCTTGACCGAACTGGCAATGATGGACTGAGTGCGCTCCACTGCTCGTGGGACAATTTTCTTGGCACTGCAAAGAGACTTTTCATCATATTTTTGGACAAATGCACTGTGTTAAACATACCCAAGTATTTTAGGCCACAACCCTCGTTGATGTAAACCCGTGTAGCTTTACAGAAATCTGCAGAGCTGTTTACATTCAGTCCTTTAACATCAGATCAGTTTGAGAACAGGGACTTTAAAACACACAGCACTGCAGGATTTGTGTTTATTGCTGTACAAGCTTTAAAATCGTCATCACAGAAGCTTCTGACACAATCATCAACCAACACCATTCATGCAAAAGCAGTATGTGAACTTTGCCAGATTATAAATAATGAACACATGTATTATATGTGCTGTTACCAGGTGTATTTGTAAAACCCCCACAGCTCAGCAATGGTAGAAGTCACACCAGGGCAAGTTTACCAGAGAAGCCAGTTTCATAACCAGCACCCTGACTTGCTCTGACATCCCTCAGGGAGTTAAGTCTCCTTCAACAGTTTTCTTACCCCTACCACTCCTTCATATTTCCCCTCAATGCATTTTTCCTCTATCACAGCAGCCATTTCAGCCTCTGAATTCAACTGGGTTACTTGTACTTTTAATGCACCAGTTCCTGGACACCTGAGGTACAGGCAGGTACCTGCACATCTCATGAACACCAGCCTGGGCACCTCTCCCTGACAGTTCTCGCGTCTTGTGTTCCATCTCAAGTCCCAGAAAGGTTCACTGATACATCAGCCAAAGTGCTTGAGCTTGTTCATGGACTCACAGCTTTGCAGGAGGACCTTTAAAGCGAGAAGGAATCTAGTTTTCATGTTTAAATCAAATATGTGAGAAATGAGACAGTAAAAAACAAAGCTTTGAATTCTTCCCCCTTCCTTGGATCGCCGGTTTGACCTTTCCTGCACTATCAAGGCAGTGCCACCTCCAAGGCTACAAGAAGATACCAAGCATCAGCACAAGGACTTAACTCACTCTCAAAATTCCATGGAGCTGTGGAATATCTCCCAGCAGATAATGTCATTTTAGGATCCAGCTCTTTTATCCCTAAAACCATTCAGGAGGAAAGAGAACATAAATCATAGCTCTTCTCTCAGTGAAGAGTGCCTTGCTACTTGTCTGCTGCTATGGAGTCTCCCCTAACCCTGGAAGTCCGGTTTGGGCTGGCTGAAAAAAAGGAAAATTCCCAGTGAAACCCGTTATTCTTCAGAACAAAAGAGCAAGCAAGTGAATGTCACTCAAGAAGAGTTTGGGTGAGAAACAAGATGAAAGGCACATTTGTGGAGATGTAATGGATCAAATCCCCTGGACAGCTGGACTTCTACAAATATAAGCTGAGCTATGCTCCCCCGTAGCAGTCCTGTGCTCATACCCATGTCAAGAAATCCTACCAGGCATGCAGCCCTGATGCAGGGAAAGTACATTCTCTCAATTATGCACCACTCTATCATCACTTCAAAGCCCTTCCTAACATGCTATAAGGTTCTGAAAATACTCCTTGAACAGGTTAATTCATTAAATGGTGGGAACAGTTTACCCTGTGGTTTTGCTTTAGTGATTATTGTAGAAGGTATGACATTGACTAGCAATACACAATTTAAGGAAAAAATACATTGTCTAAACCTACGTTAAACTAGGTTTCTGCACCAAACATGGAAACCTAAGACAATTCCACTTCCTTTCACCACCACTTTGGTGAATGGTGATATTATATAATAGGGATACTATGGAGAAGGAGAAACCTTGCATTAGCATAACACAGCAGTGCCTAAGGGCTCCCAAAAGCAGCTGCACTGCTGCATCTGGGAGTGAAGAGGAAGAGCTGGCCCTGGAAGCAACAGCCAGGACAGGTTATGTGAGGGAACCATCCAGCTGGGGATTCCGAGCAAGGATAATGGTCACTGGGTGCATCTTCCCAGCTGCCTCCTTTACACAGAAGGCTGAAAATTAGCAAAGTCTGGATTATCTTTAAAGCCCTCAGCAACAGCAACATAAAAATTACTCTGGTAGACTCACAGCAATTACTGATCACCAACAAATCCATTAGGCTCCTAGATCCCAGGTGTATTGGCACACACATGCACACATATATCAGAAAGAAGGACTAAGAAAAACATTTCCTGATTTTGTTCTTTGCGGAGACATTTCTGTTTCTCTGGGCAGCACTAAGACAAAAGATCAGGTAATGCAAACATGCCAACTCTTCTTTCCTCCATTCTTTCTTCTAGTAATATATAGTGTCACTTTGCACCTAAGTGAACCCTAGCAATGTCATGGAGTCTTTCTTGCAGAAAATAATAAATTAAACTCTAAGCTATAGAATTTAGGGAAGAAGTGCCAAAGATTAAAAGTTAGAGAATGGCACTTCTGACTCAGAGCTGAGAAAATGGTTTCTGAGACTTCAGCAAGCCTAGGGGGACCTCAACAGAGTAACATTTCAGGGATGCTTTCTGAGTTATCCAACGCAAAACATTTACAGAGGCGCTGAGTCTCTATCTGAGCAAGTCTAACATCTGGGATATCACTGCATCCCATGAAGGAAGCAGGATGAAAAAAATTATCCTAGGAACATAAGTATTTTTAGGAGTGACAGCTAGAAACTGCCATAGGGATTATGCTGTTTACTGTCTCAAACACCTCACTTTCATACAGAAGATTTTGCTTCTGCATAAACTTTTCCCTGTGCCAGAGACCTCCCAGTCTTTCAGGCAGGGACCATCTGCATTGTCTCTGCCATGAGCTAGACACTATCATTTCTATGTCACACGAACAATATCTAGAGCCAGCCAGCCTCACCCCTGAGGCTGCGTGCACATAACCCAGGTTCAAAGTCTCCTTTTCTTAGCAGAGTCTATTTTCCTTCAGGCTGAATCCTTCACCGTCTTGTCTCTGACTCCTGCCATATGCAAATGTCAAAGGGTCACACACAGACCAGTGAAATGGAAAGGAATGGGCACAGAAACATCTCCTGTCCAGGGTGATGCTGCCTGCAGACTCAGTCCCAAACCAAAGGGGTTTTCCTACTTGCTGTCCTTCAGCACAGAGAAATAAGCAGTGTGCAAACACACAACGATAAAAGAGATCCTGAGATGCAAAAGGTTGTTAATGACTGGCTTTCTGTTAATGACTGTTAATCACTGGGATCCTGATGAGGCTTTGCCTCCAGTACTCATCTTGCTTGGAATAATGCTGGAATATTTTCCTGATAAAGAGAAAAAAGAGATTCACTCCATCTAGATTCACTCCATCCCGGAAAATGCAGATTGTTCACTTCCAATTCAAAGAGGTGGCAGTGACAAATATTATAGGAGCTATTGGGGGACTTAAAAGAGCATTTAAGTTTCCATACACAAATATGTCCCTCTCTCTAAAAAGATTTTGTAGGGTGCCATGCCACTTGTGTATTTGTTTTTAATACTTTTGAACTGATACATAAGGAAATTTAAGTAATGTACGTAAAAGGGCCCAGGAAAATTTCCTTTAGCAATCACAGATTCAAGAGTTTTGAGGACTCATTCCAAAAGTACTAAAGAAGCCATGATGCTGTTGCAGTTTGTGCTGGGTCATGACAGACCCAGCTCAGACATCCTTTGTGAGACTGAACTTCCCAACTTCAAAACTTAGGATTGCTTTTCCCGCCCCTCACCAAAAGAGTCTTGTTTGAAATAAAGTTGGGTGAAGGAACGCAACTTCAGGAAAACATTCCAAGATCCACATGAAAACACCTCACGTTGCTCCAGCTGGCAGACCCAGCAGCTGCCCTAATGTACCAACATTCAATATGGGTGCTCAGGGCTCCTTCACTGACACTTTAGCCCATGTTTTATTTCATATTTGTTGCACAGCAGGCATTCCCATGCCAGGAGTCATCCCACAGCACGGACACGTGGATTTGCAATACCAGTGACACACTTGCACCCTTGAATCCTGGAAGTCTCCAAAAAGACACAAATGTGGCCAGTGTCTGGTATTCCCACCTTGCCGGAAAAACAAGGAAACCTGTCCATCCTCAAAACCCTCACGGGAATCTCAGGTGTGGAAAAGCAGCAGCACTCCCAAATGGAGGGACACGGAGGTGTCTACCCAGGATGACTTTACCCCCCGTGCTGCTGGCTCTGGATAACGTGACCAGGTCTCTGAAAGAGTCTCCACAAGTTTAAGAGCAAGTCAGGCTGAGAGCAGCTGTAGAGAAGAATAGAACAAGGTCTATTTCTCAGGAAGATCAGCCTCCTGGACAGGAAGGACAGAGTGCCCAGCGTGCCAGACGTGTTCCTTGCCAAAACCCCAAAAAGAAGCAATAGAAAGCTTTAAGTCAGTCTGGCAGTTCCACAAGCACAAACTGACTCAGAGCTAACAGTGGATTACAAAGAATTACTTTTCTGTTTGGGTTAAGCAATCCTCCCCAGCAACACTAAAAAGCTCACTCTTCAAGAAGTGAGTTTTGAGACCACCTGACAATCACCAGCAGAGACAACAACAGTTAAAATAAAAACCAAGTGTAATTAGAAAGAGGCGAGCATTTTGGTTATAAGTTCTGCATTTCTCCCCCAGAAACAGTATGTTTTCTACACAGAGAAACAAGTGTTCTGGTTATGGCATGCATTAAGCAACCTGGGTGGGAAAAAAAAAATAATCAGAGCATGGAGATCACAAAGCAAGTTAAACAAAAGCAAAGAATTTTCAACATCCTGACACAAGAGAAAATATTTAGAAGTTTCATTAGCACTGACCACTGTACATTAGGCCTGCTATTTCCCAAGGGCCCTGACATTTTGAATGCTGCAAGAACACTGAGAAATATCAGCTCTTGCAGAAAGAGCTGTTGTTAAAATCTAAAACCCACCTTGAAATACAAAGACTATTTGCACAGCATTAAAGTAATAGCTGTAACTGTCTGTCCAGGTTCACTGGGAGCACAGGTACTCAGAGGCAGCACGTGAACCTGCCAAGTGATGCTGCAGAGATTTTGGCAAGCGTTGCCTCATGTCCTTGCACCTACAGCTGAGAGCACATACAGGAGCTGACTTGCATCAACTCCAGGGCAGTCACTACTCATGGATCTGTGTTTCTGCACCTGCCTTCAGAAAGTCACCTCTGCAACACAGTTGGCTACTTTTGATCAGCAAAAACATTTCCTGCAAATCCCACGCACAATAATTCCTTCCAGTCTTCTTCTGTAAGGTCTCCTACAGAGTCGTCTCTGCAGGGTAAACAAAGCACCCTGCAAGGCACAGCAAGTCATGGCTGGTCTACAGGCAGGCCAGGAACTCAAAGCTGCTGCTTCCAGACTTGCAGAAGAAACACCTCAATGTCTTCTTCGCTACAGAAAGAAATAATTGTCCCCAATTGTGCTAGTGCAAGCACAAGGCCATAGGGGAATTTTTCTAGGCCATACAGTTCTCCACTGTTGTGGGGGATCCAGTCATTATTCCTGTCGATCTTCAGGATCCAGAGACCATGACCCAGCTTTATCACTCCACTCTTTGATGAGCTCTTAGGTATGGTGGCCCCTGGAAGTAATGACAACCATCTGTGTCCAGACATCACTGGGAAGGTTCTCTGACTTCAAGGCCTGTGTCAACACACACCAGGTGAGAATTTGACTCTGCCTAATGGTGAAACAAAGTGCAGAGCTTCTGCTCCTGAGGTTGTGAGACAGAGATTTATGCACCTTCCCTCTCCTAACATTGCCAGTGCACCCAATGAGCTTAATTTGTTCTTAAAAACAACTAATGTCCCCCTGAAAACCAATGTGTCACATTTATCATAGAGCAAACGGACGAGTTACAAACACACACCTCTGTCCCGACAGCACCAGTGACAGCTATAAAACCACACGTGTTTAACTCAATACAAAAAGCTTCAGGCAAATCTTGTACAAAATTCATGCCTGGGCCAAACGCAGACGAAAAAAAATCGGTGGACAAAATCTGCATGGAACTGACACCGCTTTGCAACTTTAAATGTTTTCTGAAAGCAGTATGTGTCAGTATAAACCCACCCCGCACTTAGCAGTCAGTGATGGAGCCCTCTTAAACTTTGAGATATTTGGGGTTGCCACCCTCAGAGGCATTTCAGCTATCTCCTGTCCCTTTTGACTTGAGAATAAGTGTGAAATTGGAAATTTTATCACCAAACCCACAAGCTATGCCAGATCCATTGCTGCTAGTAGCATGCTCTGTTTCCTCACACTTATTAGACTTACTGCTAAGTATTAGGGAGTATATACACTACAAAATAAATTCCTCTATGTTTTCAATTGTGTATTGAATTCAAGCAAAGAAATGCAAAGTCTTTCTGGTACTTCGTTAAAATAGAATACCTTTTTCTCCCCAAGTACAGCAGCCATACTGCAGTGGCAACCACACCTGTTAAAATATAGAATGCTTATTTAGAGAGCTCATTTAGACAAATAATCATAACTTTTCAGACAGAATTCACAAGGACACCAGGTTCAGAAGTTTATCACAGCTAGAAAGGGACGGTGTTTATTTACACTAGCATATTAATGCCTTACGATGGTCGTTACATTAAAGCCAAGATAATTAATTAAAGGCAATAGCATACTTGTGTCAAAAGATAATATACAAATCTGCATGTCCTAAGTGCTGTTTTATTTAAGTGGTCTTCACAGGAAGAGCCAAATCTCCTTTATACACAATACAACCCTTGTTTGCATGTCTGCTCAGAGCAGCGTGATTAACTTGACCAGGCTTGATAACAGCAGCACCCTTTAGCCCAAAGAGTGAGATGTGATATGATCACTCCCTCAGGACAAGGCTTAAGGCAAACCTCAGAGCTGACCTTCACAGACACTCCTGTACAATTGTGTCTTAGCATTTAATTACTCTGAACTGACCTGAAAACATTTGCAACCACAGAAGTCCCAGCCAAAAGTGGCAGCGAATCAAAGCAAATCAACCTACCACTGTAAAACATTCAGAATTAAAAATAAAATATATAATCAGTGTTTCAGTGGCTTTTAAAATCACAAAGTGTTGTCAAATACTAATTTCTGACAAGTATCAACAGCACTGAGCAGAAGATGTCGAACTACCTCTGGGTCCTACCAGCTGCAGAAGAGCTCTTTAAAAATGCATCCAAGAAAAAATTCTCTCATGCTACAAGTCAAGTTTTATTTAAACAAACTAAAAGACAGACAGCTAAGAAAGTACAGGGAACCAGGCAGCACATGCATATCAGAATCTCCCAGGCTTTGTGCTGGAGAGCAATCCCTCAGCCCTGAAAGCCCAGGCTGGACTCTGCACTGAATATCAAGAGCTTTCCACTTCCCCACCCCAAATCCTTAATTCCTCAGTCTGGAAAATGCTGTTGGGAGCTTACATGATGAACCTGTAGTGCCACATCTCACCCAGGACGCACTAATTCCTGATGTTTCTCAGCTTCTCTGATTTTTTTCACCTTCTAAGATTCATCTTAAAAGCTAAACAACCCCAATTTCAAATTCCCTGGTCTCGCTCTTCACCCCCCTGGGTTTGCTCCTCACCATGGAGTTTTGTGGAGTTTATTTTGGAGGTCACAAGGTACCCATGTCACAGTCCACACATTCTGAGAGCTGGACTGAAGGCTGAACAGTGAGTAAGTATAGCAGGAAATAGAGCAAGGGAGGCATGTGTGGGGAGGGAGGAATTGAGAAGCTTCCTATGGTGAAGGATTAGTCTGTTTCTTGGCTCCCTGCAAATGTTCAGGTTCCCATCACTGAGTCTGTATGTCGGAAACAAAATTCTGATCCTTCTTCCCAACTCCTCACAACCTCTGTTCTCAATCAGTCAGTCACTAAATACAGGTGAGCTTGTAATGGGCTTTTTCTAGCAGTGATTACACTGACCTCAGTACAGCAGCATCTCCTGTTCCCCCACACATGGAGTGCAACATCTCTCTGTGAGAAATGGTCTTTTTCCCTGTGGTAAGAATGACCAATACACAACACAGTCCCAATCCCACTGATAATAAAAACCCATATGACATTATGTTACCGTAGTCAGGCTAGCCCTTACATTTCTCACCCAACTTGCTGGCCCATCTACCAACCCTTCTCTATTTCTATTCCAAAAACTGCAAACAGTATCTTTCTGACAAGCTAGAATAAACATATACTGTGTTTGTATCCACTGTAAGGTTAAAGAATTTTCAGAAGCAACAGATAAAGCCAGGACTGACTAAAGGGCACAGCAGGGCACAAAGGGCCAGGTAAGCTTTGCTCTCTTTTCACTTTTGCGTCCTCACTTTGGTAGGACAAGCCCCAGAGATGTCTATTCATATGCAACGTGAGGTCTCCTTTTCCTTCCCCATGCCAAAAATAATGCATTACCATCTGTTCACAGCTAACAGACATGAACTGCTTCCACAATGATCCTGTGTAAGAGCTGAGCAAGTCAAGCCAGCCTCTGTCCAACACAAACACACCCTGAGACAAAACCCATGAAAAGAGCACAATGCCATCCCCTTAGCCATGCGTGTCCATCCCCGCCTCGTGTCACCAGCAAGAAGATGAGCATTAACAAGAAAGCTGCTTCCCAAGAGCTTCACTGAACTGCTCTGTCTCGTTCTGTTTTATTATTTATAACACCCCAAATCTCTCTCGTAAGCAGCCAGTGCAAAGGCAGTGACAAGAAAGGAATGTGAATGGAAAGCTTCGTAAACATACAAGAAATAATGTCCAAAAACCACAACAAATTTCTAAGAAATGAGAACTCAGAACTTCAAAGTCAAGTCAACCAAAAAGCAACCTGTCAGGGCAGGAACAAAGGGAGCTGGTGCCGCGTGCACGGCAATTACTCCATCTGCAAATTCTGTTGAAGAGAACTGACTATAAAAAGAATTCAGCAATGCAAGCCCTCCCTGCTAGTCAAATGAAGGAAATACATCCTTCCAAAGACAATATAAGCAAATGAGGGGAGAAAGCCAAGGGAGCAGAACAAAAGGAACATCCCAAAATACTTCTTACAGTCAAGCTCCTGATTTTATAGGTATAATTGAGAGCTACCAGAACTGCAGAGTCACTGTTGCTGCATGGTCATCATTAGCTGAGAATGTTTCTTGAAGTTATTTGGCTCAAAGGAAGAAAGAGAAGATCAAGGACACAAAGTTGTGCTGCTGGCATCAAAATACTGAAATAAAAGTAGTGTATAATGAGAATTTCTCTTGGCGTACACAACACTGCCGCAAGTAGAAATGAAAATAAAAATAATTTTGCCTAGAGTTAGAACTACCTATTAATTTTAAGGCCTATACGAAATAATGACAATTGTTTTGAATGACTTATGCAGAAATAGATGCTCCAGCATAAGCCTAAACCCATACCAACATGACAAAACCCAGCTTTTTTTCCTAAGATCTAAAAATCTACTGCAATTCCCATGCACAATCATAGGATTCAGGCACTGAAATAGGTTGCTTAGGGAAGTGGTGGAATCACCATCCCTGAAGTGTTCAAAAAATGGGTGAATGTGGCACTTGGGGATGTGATTTAGCAGTGGTGGTGGGTTAACAGTTGGACCTGGTGATCTTAGAGACCTTTTCCAACCTTAATGATGCTATGACTGTCCAGTAAGACTTATGGGTCAGAGCACTCATGATCTACCTCCTCCCTACACCCCCAAATGAAAGAAAGATGGAGCTAAAATGATTTCCTACTATCCCAGGAACAGGAGGGTGCTTATAACACTTGTGAGGCTGCCAGCTGGCCTCTGCAGGTTCCCTCTGCACACAGCCTGCAAGTTCAACTTCAAGGAGATCTCTGGCATTCTCTTGTGAAAAGACTGCAGAGAGCAATGCAAGGTTTTGGTCACCACCCAACACACCTTTCTCACACTCACACAGGGGCTCACCAAGCAGGCACCAGAGCCTGTTTGCAGTGCTTGAGTCAGTGCCTATTCCAGGCCGAACTTCCAAATACATCTCCAAATGGCCAAGAGGGAGCATCATCAGCTCCCACTGGTACCCCTGGGGCACATGAGGCAGGCTCTTGAAGAGTACTTGTGATTTACTACACTGCTGCTCATCAGATTTACCTCAGTGTTTAAAACAGCTCTTACTCAGGGGTCTGCTCTCCTTGGGATGCTGGGATTGGGAGGTTTTCCTTATTGTCTCCTGTCCTGGATATTCACACACAAACACCAGTCAGTTCATGGACCAGAGATGCATGACAGCACGTGCTCTGTTTCTAAACTATCTCATGGGAAAATTTTCTAAGATCAGCTGATTCACAGGGAAGACCAACTGTGTTTCTCAGCTGCCATTATGTCTAAAAGCAACAAGGCTTTTTTCCAGATGAAACTGATACATTCATATTCCTCATGAGGCAAGTCAAATCATTCCTGTCTACTTCAGCCTCTCAGGTTTCCCCTTAATATATTCATGCCTCCATCATCACTTGAGCTTAACAAGCATGACTTCAACTAGGAAATTTACATCTTTTTGGGAAGGCAGTGGAGGGGAGATTTCCATTTAATCTTGTATATACTGTGGTAGAAATTAGTTCTTTTGTTCCATTAAAATGAAGCCTCAAAATACTAAACCGGTATTTTTTTTCCTTAATTATTCCTGTTGTTGCAGAACTACCAGCACACATGTCACTAGAATAGAAAGATCAGTCTTGTAGGTAATAAGTTTTATTGAGTTCTCGGCACCATATCATCCGTCCACCAGACTTTTTAATTTGCCACATGACTGGTTCACTGTAACATCAGCTCTTGGAGTACTTGGGTAGGAGGGAATTCATGCTGAGTGCTTTCCTGAGCCAAACAAAAGTATTCTTCAATGTGTACATAGATTAGAGAACATTATTTCTTTTTTCTCCCAGCAGTATTTAGATCACTTTTTATCACTTTAGAAGCAGATGACTAATTTATATATAGCTATTTTCATGCAAACTGTACTTGCATCTTGTTTAAAAAAATAAAAGCAAACTCTCCAGAGCTGACATTCCAAGCATGGGTGTGTGTGGAGAGGAATCTGCCATATTGGAGAGACCAGTTACTGAGAAGTTTACATCACAGTCCTGTAAAAACCACACTCCACTTGCATGGACAGTACTCAGGGCTGAGGGCCAAGTCTTGTACTTAGGGAACGCAAAACAAAAAGGCAAACTCAGACAAAATAAAACCAGAAGGAATCTCAGAAACCTGCCGAGTTTGACAGATGTGGGTCCTTGCAAAAGCCTTCAGCATTTTCCTTTTCACCTGCTTGTAGGGATCAATACTACATAACCAGGAGCAATTCCTGCTTAGTGCTCCATGTGTCTCTCAGGGCCTGGAGAGATCCTGGGGTGAGACAGTAGAGACAGCAATGGCACAAAGGGACAACAATTAGTGGCAGTTCTGACAAGCTGTGATACCTTTGAAAGTGATAAATCCAGGGACTTTTATACATATCCTGTATTATTAAGAAAAGCCAAGCATCCTCAGACTTGAGTGACATTTGCAATCCTATCTGATTTCAATTGCCATTGCTTAGCTTTATTTCTTATCAGCCCATTCCTCCTAAAATACAGTCAAACACAGATTTTGGGGGAGAAAAAAAAATAAATCATATAGTCAGCCTGTCCTTCCCACCATCAGTAAAGTCAGTCCACCCAAAACACTCGAAGTATTCAAATAGGACCTGGTATTCAAAACCAAGACAGGAGGGTCTTTCTTTGCATAAGTAAAATCCTGATCCTTCTTCCCACCATGTTGAGTTTCACCAAAGGTTGTCTCACTCTTTCACTGCCCTAACACATTTAAAATGTTTAAATCTAGTACCAGTATCCCAGTGTAAAACTCATGGCAGGGGGAAAACCAACCATTCAACTGAACATTTGTAATGGTAATTATGTTAAGTGATGAAATTAGTTAAACTCCATCAACGTAAGTCACATTTAACTCAAAGTAAGGACATAAACACAAAATTCTATAACAATAGGCAAGAGGGATTTAATTGAAATTGATGTAACTTCTGCCTACACCCAAGCCTATGGTAAGTAGAATACCTGTGTACTAAGTGGAATATTTATCTGGAAGAAGGGATACATTTAGTAGTATTAATCCTAAATAGATGACATAATTGTAATTGGTTTTGTGGAGGAAAGAAAAAAGGCAATTAATTTCAACTTACACTGAACAAGATACATCAGGGTAAAATATTGACAAAGCAGATGATTCTGTTCCCCTATGCAGAATGCCAACTGGCACCCACTTTCAAAATGCCAGTGTAAAAAAACAAACCAAAATAAGAATAAAGAAATCAACCATTTAAAAAGACTACATTGCACATTACTGGATAACAAGCAAATGACTTTCTCTGCAGAAATAGGACAGGAACACCAATAAATCTAGTGCTGGGATTTCTCTGCTCAGCAGGTATGATCAGGGAGCACACGATGGGTCCTCTCCCAGCCAGAGACCCAAACACACCCTGCTGGCATCACACAACGGCCTCCAGCACAACTCAGGCCCCTTTGGTAGCAAGATCAGCATCTTGTGAGAGCAGTTCTTGTGTGAGCTGAATGGATCTCACAGTTCTTGCTTGCAGGCTCCCCCTGAAGCAAGTATACTACACACTGCTTGAGAAAACACACAGTAGTTTAGAAACTACTGCTCTAAAAGAGCATTAAGTTTATAAAATCACACATTCAAAGCAAACTGTCAAGTAAGATTTCCTGAACAACCTTAATTGAGCTCCCTTGTGTATTTACAGCATAATATAGACTTATATATTCCTGGGCTATTTTCTTTCCCTACCATCTGAGCCTCATTTATAGAGCAGGGAGTTACTGAATATTGCTCTTCATCTTAATACTACACCTGGTTATTAGATCTTCAGCAAACATTATCCACTCCCTCCACCGAATGCAACACTGGCAATTCCCTTTTGACATTTTACAGTGCTCTCCCAACAGCCCCTAACTCATTTTCACCAAAAATGTATATGTGGTAAATAAGCAATAAAATAACCCCCATCAACTGCACACAGAAAAGGTCAGATGAAAAGGTCACAGACTGGCAAATGTTAAAACATGGGAGAGCTTGTCAGACAAATCAGACGTGTCAGATGAGCCCTTGCTATACAATTACTACCAACCATGTGTAATTTTTAGAAATGATAAACTGTGAGAATCCAGCTATTACTCATTCAAGGCAGAGACTATTTCAGCTTCTGCTGCAGGTGCCCCCCTGGGCAGCCCCAGCCTGGCTGGGGCAGCTGTGCCCCCCCAGCCCACTGGAGACGTGAAGGGACCCCCCTCACTCCAACCCAGGGGCCTCTCTGTGCCACACAACAGCCCAATCCCAAAATGCACCAAACATGTTGTTTCCAGGCAATTCGGTGTCAGCAGTTCCTACAGTCACTTGGGATTCGTTCTTCTCTTGCTGCCTGGGTTGCAAATAAATTTCTTTCCGTGCTCTCTAATTTTTTCTGAAGTCAGCAGTATGGTAATCCTTGGAGAGTTCCCAAGCTGCTCTTTAGGGAAGTAGTTAAAAACAAGAGTGTTTGGCAAACATTATTCTTGCTATAGGTCTTAGAAAAAAAGAAAGCAAATTTCTGATATTAATTTTGTAGCAAAACTATAGTGTTGTGAAAATATAATCACATTACTGTGTATAAATTTGCAAGTATTTTTCATGCATTCTGCCCTAAGATGAGCTATAAAAGGAAGAAAATTTATTACTGCACCCTTTTTCTCCCCCTTCCTGGTTTTATGAACTGCAAGGGAAGTTTTCCCACACAACCCCCTTTTTTTTTTTCCTGCTTTTCTTTTTAAAATTAAACATTCAGGTCTCATCTCCCTCAACATGTCAGAACTAGCAAGCTTATGTTATCACGGGGAGCAAACAAAATCTGATTAACTGAAATGGAGGGGATTTCTTTTTAATAGTATTTAAACCTATTAGATGGCAACAAGAAACTTCTGTTTCATGAAAAACACTCGAGAGAAAAAGCTTGTTGCTAAGTTCAGCAACATTGCACTGTCAGTAATGCACTGAAACCTCTTAATCCATAGCCATGGATCACACAAAGAAACTCTCCCACAAAGAACAGATGAACCAGCAACAGCCCTGCTGGTTCAGGTGACGTGAGTGGGGAAAGCTGCATGAAATCAGACAGCTAAAAAACAAAACAAAAAAAAAAAAACAAGAAGGAAAAGGAAAAGGAAAAGGAAAGAAAAAGAAAGAACATACAAAATATTTAAAAGGTTGGTGGGTTTAGCAGAACTAAACTAATTTCTATTCTCTAACGTGCTTTCCTTTACCAAATGTATTCAAACTTTATCTGTTTTCAACAGAAGTGCCAACAGGCTGTGTGCAGAGTGGAAGTGCCCACGTAATTTAGATATAATTTAGCAGCTAAATTATCTTTGCGGTGAAGGTCCATTACTAAATCACTTCACTGGAAAATGAATAATAATGGAACATTTACTAGCATTCCTTGGACATATATGCCCTTCTTAGCATGTTTTTGATATTAAAGTGCTTCTTCAGCCTGTCAGTAAATTCATATTAACTTGCTTCAGAATACACAGAACACTCTGCTTGAAAACTGGGGTGAAACCAAAGATGAACTGAAATCTTGGCCTCACACACATAGGATCAAACACTCCACCTGAAGTTCATTCGATAGCCAATAAAAATGCAGACTAATTCTTTTTAAATGAAAAACCCCCTATAAAGAAGAGATGAAAGTCAAAAAGCAAATTAATGCAAAAATGCAGGGCAGGAATACTTGAAAGCAGCATTCAAGCAAGGTGACAGAAAAACTCAGGCAGCAAAATTAAAGACATTTTTAAAAACACTGAAAGTGACAGTAATAATGTAGAAAGTGCTCAAAAATAGCCTCCATTCCACAACAGAAGATAACAAAATACTTCAATTTTACTGAGTAACACAAGGCTGTTACACAGCACTTATTAAATTTAGAAATTTTAAAGCAAGTAACCTGCACTCAAGAGTTTAAAAGAGCTGGCTGAGAGGAGGCAATAAAAAATACTGGTTATTTTCATTAAGTCTTAGAATACCTATGTCATTCCAGGAGACTCAAAGAAAGCTAATTTTATGTCAGAATTTAAATACAATGAATGAGTGCTTATCGACCTATCAACCTAACACCAGTTCTAGCTAAGCTAAGGGAGTGAATTACATTCATCTTTAATTTTAATACAACCAACATCAGTTTATAAAATGAGATCCTGTCAGGCTAACCAGTTGTTTTTCCTTAGTGTGCTATGAGCTTTGTAGAAATAACAGGGTTTGTAGCTTCTCAAAGCAGATGGGAAGAGTAATTTCGTTACTGACTGGGAACACCTACCTGGCGAACACAAACGGGGCATTAGAAGGTTCATTTAGTTGAGCTGCCAACTCTACTGTGCTCCAGTGACTTTAGGTTGAAGCTAAGTTCAGACTGGAAGTGTAACATCATTTCCAGGAGCCAGTAAATCTCAGGATAGCGTTGTAGAGTCCACTACTGGTTCTGCAGCAATAAGCTGCTAAATGAAATTTAGGTCTTTGAAGGGATGAAAGGAAAAAGGGGAATTACCTGTCTGCAAAGCAAAGAGCAAATCCTGGCAATCACACAGCTGACAGCTCTGATCTCATCTGTGTCCAAGCCCACTTCAAAACATGGGAATAAACGTTCAAGAAACATTTGTATGGCCACATGTGCCTCCTGCATGGGCCACTCACCCACTGACCCAGGGCAGGACCAGGCCCCCACAGACAGAAGGGCGCGTGCTTCAAGAGAAACAGATGCTAATGCACCACCAGTGCTGCCAAACTACTGGCACTACCCTTCTAGAACAGCTATTAAAGCAATTAAATGAAAACAAACAGTTATCTAGGTACTGCAAATTGGTATTATGAAAATGAGTCCTGAAGTTATTACATAATTTCATGTGCTTCATAAACCATTAAATACGGAGATGTAATGAGGTAGCTCTTGAAACAGTCAGGAAAAGATCACTGGAAAATGAACTATCCAACAGTTTAGCCCAGGCCTCGGTTACATGGAGCAGTGACCGGCTGGTTCTGTTAAGCAAAAGTCACCGTCTGTCACATCAAAAGGAAACACGAGCTGGGAAATAACGAGGTGACAACGCATCTCCACGGGCACTGCAGGCAGCAGCCGGAACAGCGGCACCTCTCCAGTGGAGCAGCGCTGATCCACCCGGCCGTGCTCGGCAGGGCAGGAGCGCCCAGGTCAGGCCAGGCTGGGCAGGAGACAGAGAGTCCCGCAGCAGACCATGAACCGTAAAACCAACGGTGTGAGTCGGGTTCCAAAGGCATCCTGAGAGGAAGAAAATCTCCTCAGATGCCTGCAGGCCAGCGCAAAGGCAGCAACGCAGCAGGAGCGACACACTGAAGGGGAGCAGGCAGGGACTGTTTTGGGAAAACAGGTGGAAGATGCTGTTAATATAAAGAAAATATTCAAATGTTAACTTCTGACAGTAATTAAAGAGATGCTGCAATTAGTTTCGTTATGCTTTCAGAATTTCCCTTAAAGAACACAAGTTTCCAGAAGACTGGCCCATTTTTGCTTCCACTGCTGTCACCAGAGTATTTGCTGTGGATCTCAAGGGGACAGGCTCCTAGTCACCATCAGTGAGTATTATTTGACTTCTGCCTACACACAAACACAATAGCAAAGCATGTCTTTGGGTTGGGCACAAGCAAAGGTACCACCTTTATAAAACCTCCCAGCTGCTCCACTGCCCCTCTTCCAGCTTCAGACGACTCAAATCTCTCCTGAATGCACCTGCCTATGTACCCAGTCTGCTGCAAAACGTCCTCAAGCACTAATCCTAGCAGAATTCAGAGGTTTTTTTGGTAGAACCAGGCCACATAGCTCCAGAACAGAGACCAGACAGCCTTTGTAAACTACAGCCAGGTAACACCGAAGAATTTCTGGAGAAAGATTAAATGAAACTATCTATAGGTATCACTAGTGCCCAGATAAGCCAAGGAGATGTTTGAAGCTTTGTGCTACTTTTCGCCTCGTTTTTCAATGTGTTTGGAACGTTAAGGCAGTTTGTAACGTATATAAAACCTGTGAACACAAGTGGGTATCTTACAGTATGGGGTTATTTTTACTTGAACTTGATTGAAATGGCCTACATAGCTTATGGCTAATGTACCTTTCCCAAATTACAGCTTTCCCAAAGATGTGTTGATACACCCTTGATGTTTCATCAGGTGCAGTGCAGGTATCATGGTTTGGGCTTTCCATCATTAATGACTTTCGCCAAACAAATAATTTCAACTGCAGTGTCCTACATACGGTCTATAGCACAGGCTGTACATTTTGTTCCATCACCCTGAAGTTAGACAACATAAATATACCAGTCTCATGTCAGAGGAAGCGTGGTTCTCCCAATTTAAAAAGATGTTTTTAATGTTAACATTTAGCATTCAATTTTAACAACCGTTTTATGGGTTTTCACAACTACTTAGGAACCAGCATAATTAACGAAACCAGATTTTCTTGCCTCCAGTCCTCTCCTTGCAGTAGTAAGGAGCTGATTCAGGAGACGTTACACTAGTACACAATTAGGGTCACAAATATATGCATAATCTAAAAGGGCAGAGTTCACTGTGCAATAGTCACTCATGTTCCATTATTCATAAATGCTCTGACAGCTTTTCCACAAACACCCAGTGCTTAATGAATCCTGAAAGCTTTTAGTTCAAACAATTATTCCCCATGAAAATGTGTACCAAAGCATATTATTTGTTTCTCTATTTGCTTCTCCCCATTTAAATTTCAATTGCTGAGCAGGAAGCAGAAACAAAACCTTCACTGTTGGGCAACAGCCACAGTAAAACAAATTATGAAGGTGGAGCAGCTGATGAGCATACACAAAATAAAAGTTAAATCCTTCAAAGTACACCATTGAGAAGACCACACTTTTGCATAAAATAAGGGTCAGCACATGAATTAATTACAAACTGAAAAGGGGATCTGACTGATGAATATTACTGGGTATTTCCAGTTTGAAACAGCTGCAATTAACTCTGCCTTTGCTGTTCCCTCAACAGTCTACACAGTACTGACATGAGGGGACCAGTGCAGCAATGCCCAGTTCCAACTGATAACATGGGAATTGCATTTCACCAGTCTCTAACCCCATCTCTGACTGGAAAGGGCTGTTTCCTGGGAATGCTGCAGCTCAGGGCTTGCAGCAGCCATGAACCTCACAGCCTCCACACAGAGATGCTCAGCAATGCTGAAGGCA
This sequence comes from Oriolus oriolus, assembly GCA_013400235.1. Taxonomy (NCBI): domain Eukaryota; kingdom Metazoa; phylum Chordata; class Aves; order Passeriformes; family Corvidae; genus Oriolus; species Oriolus oriolus. The sequence continues at coordinate 224,275 of VXBT01013992.1, forward strand.
GATGCTCTACCTCCTCCCAGCTGCTCACAGGGAAAGAAAGTCATGGCTTGGTAAGAAACATGTTTTGTGCACAGAACTTGGGTTGAAAGAAGAGTGGAGAGGGACAAGTCAGTCTGACCGGCTTTGAAGTCCAACCTGCCACACCGAAACTTGCCTGGGCTCCCCCAGGAGCTGGGCCAACCTTCAGGCATTGCAGGGGAGAAAAATCTGCTCCTCGTGCTTGCAGGCCTCTCCTCACCCCGGGTGAAAGGTGCATTCGGAGATGTTACAGTCTGTTTCCATGTGAATTGCTTGAGCTGATAAGCTTTTTCAAGTGCCTGAGTTTCGCCTCCCAGGGAGAGTGGATCTGGGAGCTGCCCCATTATATCTGCATGCTCTCTCACACACATACATCCTCTCTCCATGGAGGAAACATTTGTTGTAAGCATATGGAGAAGGCCCTGCTGGAGGCCAGCATTTAATGCTCTAGTTAATAACATTTTCGAAGAAAAAAAAAAGGGGGGGGGAGAGAAAAAACTAAATTCAGTGGGATGTGAACACAAATAAGGCTCTCAGGTGTAACAACATTTGCCAAGGTTTGAGCAAGCAAGCTTAAAGACGTCCTAGCGCTCTAATAAATGAGGGACATGGCCCCCACATGATACATGAGATAATTGCCTGTCTCTATACACATACACACACACACAGAGGAAATGGGGTTCAGCCTGTTTGTGGTCATTTTGAGGTGTGCTGAGGGCAATTTGCATTAGGCTGGGGTTTCTTAACACCGTTCTCAAATAGAACAGTTGTTTTTAAATGTCAGACACCATTTATCCAACTTGTCCTGCACGGTCCTCCTCTTCTGTCCAGGGAGTAGCAGCCGTCTGGCTGATGCTCTGGGTTGTTTTCCTCCTGGCTGGATTTCTCCATTTAGCTGCCAGCATTTTTGTTCTTTGATGACTGGGTTTGTAAGCTGGTACCCACTGCTAATGATAATGGCTACTGAGGTCTATTACAGAGCAGTGTAATGCTGACAGTTTACATCCCAGAATGGGGAAAAAACCACGAGGGTTGGAGCACAGAGAGGCAGAATGTGTGGGTATGGATTTCGCTCCAGGATCAGCTGTGCCTTCCTTGACTAATTAATCTGCAAGATTTGAACAGTCGGTAGAATGAAAAAAATGGGTCAACTTGGCAGCATGGGACTTAAATAAATAAAAATGAGGCAATAGCTTAGGCTATGTCTATGCTTTGTCCAGGTTTGAAGCCAACACAATATAAAATTTCGTTTTATAAAATGAGACGAACTGATGACAAATTAGATGAGGGTGAACCCTGTGAGGCAACCTGTTCTATGCCCAAGAAAGAAGGTGTCAGTACCTTTACTGACGGCCAGACCACGACAACATTAGGATGCAGAGATGGACAATACACTTAAAGCATGACAATTAAACAGGTTTCTCACAGGGAACAGCAACAGAAAGATAAAGGCAGCTCTAGTCTATATAGTCATAGTCTTACTTTGATTTAAAATGTATATTGTATGTATGAGGGTGTTTTCCAAAGTTTTGGAAGCTCAGGCAATGCCAAAGGAAGCCAAGCATCCCATACTGTGCATTAGTACCTGTTCGTTCAGTTTGTGGAGGCAGAGTTGAAGGACTGGCCACCACGGTGAATCTTGGCATTCCTTACTGCAAAATGAGCTGGTGTCTGACCAGGGTAAAGCTGCCCACCACTGAGACATGGATCAGTGCTCATTCAGGGGAAGCAAATTAATTTTGTGCACTTCTAAAGCTCAGTTTTCAATGGATTTGGTGTAAAAGATGTTAAAAGAGATTAATTAAGTGGTTTTGAGACCAGAACATGAATCTGTGCAAATTCTGTGGCGTCTCATATACTTACGTAAAGACCAACTTCTCCAATCCCATAAAAAGCAAGAAACTTGAAAGATGGAGGCAGGAGACCTCCTTCCTTATGGCTTTGAGACCCCCATCCTTCATATTAAAATGCCATTATAATCAGTTCACAAGTGAAAGAAGCCAGACACCTATATGCCAGGAGCAAGTGTATGCAAGTCTTGTTTGTACAGGAACATGAGGGTAGGCAGCTGAACACACCTTGTGACAAACTGGACCTAATTCTATCCAGATTCCGAGCAGGCAGCAGGCCACTTCTCCCACAGAGGGAAGCTGCAGTGTATATTGAGTCAGAGAATGCCAGTCATGTTCCCCCTCTAGGCACCAAGTTCTTCTACCTCTCTCAAACACAGCACTGATTTAATCTAAGAAGGTTTACAGAAAATAACTTGTTCTCTCCTTTCTTCACAGAGTGTCTCTTTCCCACTTGCTCTGCCCACTCCCATCCTACCCTTGGATCACGAGCAGACTTAACTCGCTCCATTACCAATTCTCATCTGGGAGAAATCTTGCTTTGTACAAGGTGCCAAGGAGTAAGAACATTTTAAAAGGATGACTGAGCAGAACAACATTGCAACACAAATTCTGGCCCCCAGTCATGCCCACAAACAACTGAGCCACTTGCCAACATTTAAAGCAAATGTGTAGAACAAATTTCTTTGTTAATTCACTGACCAATTTCCCTCCTCTTTCACAAAGGGAACACTGTGCTCCACCCCTCCCCTCTTTGGACAGCTCAATCCCATCCTCAGCCCAGCATTTTATTTTGGTCTTGTAATTGTTGTCTGCTACAGAAGCTACTTATAGCTACAGAAGACAAATGACAGGCAAAAAGCAGCTAAGAACCACTGAATTTGTCCAAAAGCATTACATGGTATATATTTCATTCTGTAACTTAACCAGGCAGCCACAATAAAAGCCCCAGACATCTCTCCCTGTCCAGAAGCAATTCAGGCCCTGGGGAACAATCCTGAATAGTGGCTAATGTGGGTGATGCCATCTGTAATGCAACAAGGTCAAAATATGTAATTAGCATTTTTCTCTCAGGGTTTCTGTCTCTTGCTGTGGCGCTCACTCCGCTGGCTCTCCCAGCTGTGGGCTGGCCTCGCTCGCTGCAGGGGAAATCAGGAACGAGCTCCAGTGAAGACAATAGCAACAGCCCAGCAGCAATCAGTTTCTAAGGGTACTCAGCACTCACTGGTGCCAACTCAAATGTTACAATGAAAGCCCAACTCAGCCATCCAAGAGGTTGGTCTTCCCTTCACATTGGATTTTATCAGATCAACACTTACAGCAAGAAGAAAAAGCAGAAGAGTGGAAAATGTGAACTGGGTGAATGGGACCTCCTGAGAGCTGTTGGCATTCCAGAATCACAGGGATAAACTTTCACTGGGATCTTGGCACTTCCAGTGGAGTCTTAAAGACATTTAAAAGGTAAAGAGTTGCCATGCCAAGGAGGGCATTTGCTGCTGGTCCTGTGGGACAATGCCTGTAGTAAAACCTCCACCCTCCTCTCTGCACACAGCATTGGTAACTGTCAGTCATTTATGTATTCCATGGGCATCTCCAAAGGATGGACTCCAAACAGAAGGTGCTGGTGAGGCAACAAAACTTTCTGGCATGGTGTAGATTTGTTCTTCATATGGAGCCCAGCTGTTATCTTTGTTAGGCTCACGTCCCCCTCTCCCAGCACGTCCGTTGTGTCTGCCCTTCCATCTCACCTGCATCCCTCTCCCTGGGATCAGCCTGCTGGGTGCTGCTGTTGTCCCTTCCGAGGCAGGAGGGGGGCAGCTGGGAGGAGGAAGAGGTCACTGCCTGTGCCATAAGAGCCTGTAATAAATCAACCCAAATCTCCCACATTGTTGCCCGAAGCAAAGAGCACATCTTTAATTCTGTCTCACAGCAAACACCACAACCTGTGATGTCTCCTTGATTCATATATCTCTCCCCCATTTCCCTCCCTGGCAGTTTTCTTCTCTTTATCTCTACCTGAAAACCACAGCACACTTGAAATCTGTCAAATGGTTTCCATTTGTATCCAGAAATCTCAGTATTAATAATACATTTTTACCCTATTAGCTCTAGTTTCAGTGAAACTTCATAGCAAGCTGACAATTTCTGCCTTATAAACACTTCCATGACACGACTTCATGAAGTCTGGATGATACCTAAAGCAGCAACATGACTACCACTCAGTCCCATGAGTCTCTGCCTCGAAGAGGGATGCTCATATCCCTTCTTGTGGTATCTGAGGTTTGCTGTCTTCCAGTCATTTCAAGTAAATGAAAGGCACACATTTCAAATCCCAGCTCTGGGGGCAAGTCCAGCTGTCCCTTCCTCCAAGAGATAAGGAAAGGAAAGCAAGAATCACCTATTCTCCATATAACAAGACAATAAAACAGGATAATCTGAAGAGCCATGCAAGAAATTCCAATGTTCACTATTCAAAAGATTATCATTCTTTTTAAAGTTTTTTACTTGCTCTTTCACAAAGCCCCACAACCTCCACAATCTGTGCCTCTCTCTTCTGCAAATCAGTGATCCAATTTCACCCCATGTCCCCATCTTTCCTATTGCTCTCCTCCAGCTCTCGAAGGCCTCTACAGTCCTGCTCAATGGGGAGACAGAAACCTCAACCCCTTCTCTCCTCCTCACCTTCCAGAGAATTATCTTTGATAATACTGCTTGGGTTATGTGATCTGCATTCACGCTCTGTTCCTGGCAAGGTTTCCTTGGCTGCTCCTGCACTGACAGAGCACCTGCATACACTGCATTCTCCTTTCTTGGAGTTCACCTGTGTCTCTCCCGTCCCACACACTCCCAGCAGCTCAAACACACCCCAGCCCCACAGACGTGTGATCCATGACTCACAGTGCAAGTCAGCAGTTAAGCTGCTTTCCCAAACCCAAATCCAAATCATCTGACCAAGCACGCTGCAGCGCACAAACACAATCCACCTCAAAAATCAAGTTGTGTGACCAGGCATCATTCGCTGAAAGAAATTTCTCCCTTGCTACTTCAGAACGCAACAGAATTTCTGGACAATTTCAGTGCTAAGAAAATGTCTCTGCAGTCTGAGTTGGTCCTACTGCCTTAGCTCAACTGCTTTAGAAATGCTTCTCTTCATAACATTTATTACTTCTAGTATCCCAGGTGAAAATTAAATATAGTGTGGGACAAATCAATAATAATAATAGTAGATATGATACACAAATTAACCCAGTGCTGACATTAGAACGGAAAAAGTCAAAGCCAATAGTCGTTGGCAGCCACATCTGGCATTTCAGTCTACATCAAACACAGCTGGAGTTGCTCATTTAATAAGAATTTAACATGAGGTGAGAAATCCTCATCATGTGACAGAGGTGTGCAGCCAGGGTGGATGCAGCTGCAAAATGGATTTTGGTGCAGTCCAGTCCCACGGCACAGCAACAACAGGGGATGCACAGAGACACAAGCTAGAGCAATGGGGATTCCTAAACAACTGGAATATGGATAACTGTGGGGATACCAGGAGAGCTAGAAAGCTGTATTCTGGAACCATTATTTCATCAGTAAACACAGGGGGCCTAATTTTGTTCTCAACTACTGTGATATAAAAAGTTACAGTGGAATCAGAGTAATCCCACTGCAAGAAAAAAGCATTAATAACAGAATCAAATTTGTACTACCTGTGAATCAATGGGAACAGCATCTGCTGTGCTGCTCTGACTTATTTTGCTTCAGGATTTGTGGCAGCCCCTCCACTTACAATGGGAGGTACAGCAGTCACTTCCACTGGTAGTAAATGATACCCTCAAGCAGGTGCTGCAGAAAATCTTATGAATAGCTGTCTCAGGGCTGCTCAAACAGAAAACAGATACTGCATTTTAAAAAGAATAAAAATAAGAAAGGCACACAGTAGCCTTGTTTAGACATCTCAACAATAACAGCAGCCTTGTTTTGACATCGATAATTACCAATCAAAATTATATGAAGGTGATGCTCGTTTTGTCTATTTGAGGTTTTAAATAACATCATCCATTATTAAAAAAGCAAACATGTTTACTGAATTGCTCAAGTTTCTTTACAACCTGGACCCACTGAAAAATTTTGGACTCTGAACTTATCACCAGGCTAGAAGCATGAGGTCCTTGCTTGTTCCTACCATGTGCTACCACAAGCTAGAGATGCTTCCTTTTACAGTGTAGTCTTTTAAGTAAATGTCACCGAAAATTTCTAACTGCCTGTCTATTTTTTCTCCCCTAAATCATCTGTCATATTTTCTCTATTCTAGCAAAGTCTAATTCCTTTTAAGGAGCCAGAAACTGTGGGACTCTGTCTCCAGGTTCAAATCACATTTATCATATTTAATGTGTAGATAAAGAGTTAGATTAAAATAGTATTAGAGGTTACAAAAACCAGCTCCTATTGTCAATTCTGACAATATCAGATTTTTGAGTGCTTGACTATGCCTTCAACGTTCTTTTAATAGAAATCCTTGAAGATTATTCTCAGGTTTTGGAAAGAAAAGAAAAAATTGGAGAGAAAAATTACAGTGCCAGGATGGAAGCTAAACATGAATCTACAGAGATTTGCACAAAGCTTCATGCCCAGTCGAATTTTAATGGGGCTTTTAAAAGCACATCCTCAACACAAAGGCAAAGCCATGACAGATTTCAAGCTTTTAATGACTCAAGCTCTTCAGTGAAGACCAAATACACACACATAAGTGAGACTATTTTCCTTACGCCTCTCTGATAAATAGCTTATCTTTTGCTTTATCAACAAAACCTGCCTGAAGCAAATGCACAGTATATTTGGGTTCAGATAGCGAAACTAGGACAACAGAAAGCAGGGTCTTAAAAATGGAAGTTTTGAACAGTGTAGCTTTGCTACCTCCATTTCACTGCCAACACAGTTCTGTGGCACTGATACACAGACTCCAACCCCCCAAAAGGAAAGGAAAATACATATCTTTGTTAAGCAATCTACAACAAAAGAAAGAATAAATTGCAAGGTAAATTGTTGCTATACATTTTGTCAAGTACAGCAGCAAAATGCTGTGAATAAGAATAGAATACCCAGCTACCCTCATTCCCCACTCATGTCCATCATTCCCTTCCATGAGGGCATTCAGGATGGCTGCGTGCACACTGCATGGGAAAACTCCAACCTACACAGGCAGCTGTGTACTTCAGGAGCTTCTGGAAATATCCAGCAGGATAACTCCACAGACAGCACCTGGATGAGGAACATGCACCACTGAGGAAAAGCCTCTGCTCCTGGGAAGACAGGGGTATCACTCTTACAAATGCTTGCACTCTTTTATTCTCAGACTCCAAAGCGTCACCCCTGAACACCACCTCTCCTCTCACCTTAACATCCTCCATGAGCACATTCTGTGCAGTACTGGACAATGGCTCCATTTTCACAACCTACAGTCCCCCAAATACTGTTACCAGAGACCCCCATGTGAACTCATGCAGAGAAGGGTACAGCCTGGCATTGCACAATTATATTTTCCCTAGTGCTGTTTCTTTAAAAAGAAAAAATATGCACAAATCCCCAAAACACACTGTCACTGTGACACCCCACTTGTAACAGCGCCCCTGAGGACCTGCAGCAGCCCCAGGGAGGGTGCTGGGAGCTGAGGTGTGGGGTTACCACCATGGGTGGGAACCTGCCAGGACAGGACCTTCTGAAAGCAACTTTTCCACCTGTGAAAATGTAACATTTAATTTGTCCATAAACCGATTTGCCTCCAGTGTATTTCACACATAGAGCACATCCATTACCTCACATCCTAAACAACATCTTTTGGATGAGGGGAAATGAACCCCCACAACCACATTCAAATCAATCAAAACTAAAAACCATTAGCACCATGTCTTTGCACCCTCCCCCTTCCAATTTAGTTAGTGTCAAAAGAGTAATGAGTAATCAGGAAAATTCCTGTTAGGCTTATCTCTCAGTCCAGTGGGATCTCTAAATCCTTTATCAGCATTCACAATGAAAAATAAGATAACACCCACACTTGTTTAGCCCAGACTAGATACACGTCTGATACACGTTTGCAGAGTGACTGGAATTTACATCGGGCAGGAATCCAGTTTTCCAGGATCTTCCTGCACCCTCACTGTGCCCAAATCTGTGTGGAAGCATCCAAAGAAGCAACAGCATCTCACAGTTTCCAGAGCCCTTCAGTGACCCTTTTTATAAACTGCACTTCAACCACTGATGTATGATCCCCGCTCTCTTCAAGATAAATGTGTTATTGGTCTATAGCTGGAGAAACAAACTGCCAGGGCCATGGGGACTTTGTAATTATATTTGTATTCTGGAAAAACCCTTGTGCCACTTAAACTCCAGTAATTCTGTAGCTTTTGCAGACATCACTGATTTCTCTGGGAGGAATATTGGAAAGCACTGCAGTAAGGATGCTCTGCTGCTGATACAGCTGCCTCTGTACCAAAGGCTCAGCTGAGTCATCCCCACTCTGCAAAGCCTTGGTCTGAGGCTCCCAGGTGGCCATGGATTAAAATTTGTTATGCAGCCTGGAATTCCCACACTCAGTGACCTCGGTGGAAGAAATTTTGTGACCTCCTGACTCTCAGTGAGTGACTTCACCATTATTGCTGTCACCAAGACAGCTGAGTGTGCAAAGCCCTCCATACGGCACGAGACAGACTTGGAAAAGATCAAAATTCACTGGCCTGGGATCCTCCAACATCACATGGCAAGAGCTGCTTCACATCTTCTTTTCATCTACAACAGGAAGGCAGAATGGTCACAATGCAAAAGGATCAGCAACTTTCCCCATCACACCCCATCCACGTGGTAGAGCATCCCCTGTGGATATCACCACCAGAAGCAATGCTTGGCTTTCTTCATCCTTTTCATACTCAACCAATCCAGCAGAGAGACCACACAGCACATCCCAAGTGAACCAAAATACAACTTTAGTTTACTATTTTATGCATCTCTAGATCAGAACTGCATAATTAGGTGCCAGAAGTCAATGCATAATCAAATAAGAGAGTGAAAGTAATAAAGAAAAAACCAACAATACAAACCAGCCCCAAGTTATTAACACAAATGGAAAGACTGATTTCTTTGAGAAATATGCACAACAAAAGGTGAAAGCAAAAGAATACCAGAAACAAATACTTTGGAAACTCATTACTTGGTCCCTTAGAAGAATTTCCACTGGACACAAGAAAGTACTGGAAAATCTGGAGAAACCACAAACTTCATTAAATTCTGCAAAGACAATCTCCTGCCAGAGCCAGTGCTCATAAAAGAGCTCATTCATCTTACATATTTTGCCCAGAAAACATAAATTCCTGGGCTAACCTGAACCACAGCAGAGTGAAAGGGTTCATAGAGGAGGAATTCTCTTCTGGACACAAACTGGCTTCAAAAAAGCAAGATGAAAATTTTTTCTGTAGCAGCCTGTGCATATTACTCCAAGGGCAAAAAGAAATATGTTATGCACAAATATATCCAGCACTGGCTACTGCTGGAGGCAGAATGTCAGCCACAAAGGGCCAATAGACTGATCCCACACGACAATCCTATATTTCTGTGTATTTAACCATATAATTACAACCTGCTGCTGCTACACATACTAATTAGATGGACAGCATTGCATTTCAGGAGTCAGCACCCCCTTGACTGACAGCATGGCAGCACCAGGTGCCTGCAGCAGCCAGGCAAAGGCTTTGCTGTTCAGAGATGTCAGCACTGGCTCACCAGAGGACACCCTGGGAGGGCTGGATGGGGGATTAACAGGAATTTCCCCTCCACTGCATAAATTTCATTAAAGTCACCAAAGGTTGGACTGCTCCAAGCATAAGAGACACTGCCTGTAACCACCTTGCAAAGAACCAGGGGCTAAGCCAGGTTCCAGGAAAATCCACTGGGGCCTCAGCAGAGGATGCTCCACGGTAAGTCTGAGAAGCTGTAACTCAGGGCTTTAGGTAATTAAAGCTTCACACGCTGTTTCCAGTGTCCAGTCCTGATCATGGCTGTAGCTGCTGCCATTTGCAGCTTGACAGAACATTCTAAAGCAGATTAATCACTGCATAGGAAAATCTGCACTGAGGGAGAACATGACTTACACTGATCTAATTTATCCCCCCTCCACCGATGACCCACAACATCACAGGTGCATGTCTGGAATCACGGAAAAAAAATTCAATCCCGGCTCCAGGTGCACCTTATTAAACATGTTCCTTATCCCCACAGCACAGCCTCAGCACCAAGTGCAAGACTCCTGCAGACCTTCAGCTGGTCTTCAGACATCTCATGGCCACTCATGTTTATCAAGAGCCCTCCCAGTTCCCAAGGAAAGACAGAAGACACTCCCACATAAGAAACAGCAGCCACAAACCATACAAGAACAGAGTTCCGTGGATTCAGAACAATACAAGCATCAAAGGCTCAGGGAAACTTCACCACTCTTGCACACATCAAAGCTCACAAACCATCAGTAGTTACACTGACCACACACAGTCATGTACACATCAGCCTGGGCTTTAACCTAATTGCTTTCTGCATACATAAACTCAAAGGAAAAATAGTTTGTCTCAGACCTCAGCCGATCACAGCAGCACAAGCCCAGTGGGCTCAGGCCAGAGCTGGGCTGGCTGCTCCGCGGGTGGGGCGGCTCCACACACAGCACAACCTTTGGCCATCGGATGTAGCGCAGTTTGCTCGCTCTCCTGATCCCTGTCACTCAGCTGCCTTCAGGAAACCAAGGGCTGTAATCACCACGCTGCCTTTTAACCGAGAAGACAGCGTTAGATTTCAACAGCCATTTCACTGTCACACTGCATTGTCCGCACAGGATAATGAGCCCGAAGGCTCTGCCGCTCCCAGCACTGCAGTTTGATAGGGAACATATTCCTGCGTGGCACACAGCGACAGGAGGCTGCCCTGGGGCACAGGGACACGCTGCAGACACTTGTAGGGACAAGGCACACCTGTGTCTCTGCTCGGGTGTTTCTGCCTGGAGATCTGAACTGAGGCTTGGGGTTGAGTCTTCCCAGTTCTCACAGCAGAAACTTGCAACCCTCATGGAAACAACACAGAACCCGTCTTTAAGGGTTTCTCTAGCTAAATAAATAAAATAAGTTGATAATGATAAAAGTATCACTTGAGGAAAAAGAAATTATTGTGTTTCATAGAAACTACTGAGTATCTGTAAGGGAAATGATTTTAGGTTGTAACTTACCTGACTATATATTATGGTTTTTGCTTCTTTTTGGTTCATCCTGGATATTACAGAATTGGGTTGTTTACAATCAGCACTCATTTTCACATTCCTAAGACATACTAATAGCTGAGCTATAGCACTGCAGTGAAGTGTTAACTGAATTTTTCCAGCACTTCTCTCCACCTTTCCACTCTCCACTGACAAAAAAATCTTTTCCAGCTGAGTTCAGCAAACCTGCATATCTGAGTGAAGGCAGCAAGGCCTCACACTGAGTCACAGCCAGTTTAGATACAAACAGTTCCAAAGCAAAATTAAAAACAAACAAACAAAGCCAACAACAAAATCTGGGATGCTTATTTAAAGCTACAAACTGTTGATCTAAAAAGTTGACTAGGGAGAAAATAGATTCAGAACATTTTTAATTTGTGAAATGGTAGCAAAATTTACCAATGGGGAATACCAAACTAAGCTATGCATAATTAAGGTGCTAATAAATACCAGTACAAGCCAGGCTCCAAGCTCAGTGACACTGGGATAGATCAGTATAAATTTACAGTGGCATGACTCAGACAGCTCTGTCCTTACAAATCTATCCAACTGCCAGCAGGAAGAATTTTAGTTGCAGAGAACACAGGTCAAGGAGGACTCATCCACCTGCACCCTGTACCCCTCCTGCCTGTTCTGCCTGCATGCAGTTTAACTGGACAGCATCATTCACAAACAGCAGTCTCCCCCTTTCTGCACTGCAACTTAATATTGCAATTATTTAATCCTACCTCATGTCATCCTGAGCTCCCTGCCCACACGCAGCTTCCAGAAAGCAACTCACATGTAAACCATACAGCTATTAGTCCATACATTATGTAAGCAATAATCTGGAGAGCGGGGGGAAGGGGGAAAGAAAAAAAAAAGGACTAAATCCATAGCATTAGTAGGCTGGCTAAATGCCCCATTTCTAATGAATGTCAATTTGCTGGTTACCTGAACAGCATAGGGATTACAGATTTCACCCATGCTGACAGATGGCATTTTGCAGTTTTGATCCATGACACATTTAAGGGAATACATTCATGAAGCAAGACACACGAGAAAGAGTAAAGGGCCTGAAACAGGAAAACATGGGCTGCATTAAGCATGCAAGATTCAAGCATGCAAGGTTTTGCTCTGCTGTCACACCAGGATTGATCCCATTAACTTCCATGGGGACAGGCCCGATTTACTCAATTGTAAACAATCAAAATGAGGCCTGTGGCTCAAGTCCAACAGAGCAATTCATTTTCAGCACTGCAGGGTCCCTGGGCTCCATCAGGGCCAGGCACGCTCGGGAATTTGCCAGAATGAGCCACGGTGTGCTCGGAGAGGCAGCAGCTCCCGGATGCACCTGGCTTATCCTGCTTTCACTTTATCCAGGTGCTCAGTAGAAGTACTGTAAGATGAATAAGGTACTCTTATTTATGATATGGAAGCAATTAACCAGGACTGGGTCCAAGCTGTCCCCTTCACTGGTTAAACAAATAAAAACCATCCCCTGAGGAGCAGCATAAACGTGACACGGTCTCACTGTTCCCCAGGCAGGCAAGTATCACCCTGAGAGCTGTTCCTAGGCAGAGGTGAGCGTGCAAGGGCAGACAGGAGATACAGCATCATTAAGGGTGAGATAAAATACATTAAAGTGTGCTGCTGAACATCACATCCTTACATGACAAAGAAAATTTCCAAGGTTCCTGTTCGAAATCTAAACAAAACATACCTTTATTTGCTCTTGATTTCACTGTCTCTCCTTTCTCCGTATTCTCAAAGACTGTAAAAAAGCTACAAACTCTCTGCTGTCATGCCCACATTTCACTTACTGGCTTTTACAGTAGTTTAAATTTTTGTCAATTTTATTGGTTTTATATAAGCTCCAGTGATCAATCATGAAGCAAAGGATATGAAGTAAAAATGCAATAAACATTATTGCTTGACAGCTGCCTGGTGGCCCATGTGGGACCAGCTGATGGCATTACTCCAGGACCTAACAGAGAAGCTTATACCTTCAGATTAACATTAATTGGCATCCTTAGGGCAGCACAAGCAAAGAGGCCAAGGACCAAATGGGCCACAAAAATTCAGCAAACCACTTCTCCCTCAGCTGAGGGGAGGCAGACAGGCAGCCTGCAACCGAGAAACTTCTTTGTTATTCCCAAGGAGAGGCAAACACACAGACAGTGCCCTGACAGGTCTCTGCAGAGGGTGACAGATGATTTCATAGACAATGAAGTTTTAAACAAAACAAATAATAAAATAAAAGACAGAGAGAGCAGATTGCCTCTAATGTGACCAGAGACATCCTTTGAGGATGCTAATGGAGTAGAGAATTGATTATAAAGCTTGCCTTTTTTGCAGCACACACAGTAAGGAACAAGTGCTTGAATCAAACATGAGCATGCATAAAGATGCCCTTCCCTGGAAGACAGCTTTAGACTCCGAATTTTTGGCAACAAAATGTGCAAAACACTAAAATATTTATCAAACAGCTTTTGTCCAAAGACCCATGCACAGCCTCTGGACTATTTTGACATGGGCAAACCAGGGGGCTCTTGGTACCTTAGAAAATATCAGCTCCTCAGATTGGACTCTTTCTGTTAAAACTGGAGATTTTAGTTCTTCTCACTGACAGGATCATTATAAATGCAGCCGTTACAAAGCTAACACCACCAGTGACTTCTTCTTCCCTGTTTATTTGGAGTTACAAGGAGGATTTTGTTTGGTTTCTTCTCCAAAAATTCTGGTAACCTCTGGACAGGAGGCAGCACAGTAATATATGGTCTTGTGCCTCAACACCTGGGCATCACATGGGATTCTCAAACAGATCCCATGTCAAAATCTGCCCCTCTCCCACATAAACAAACAATAGACTTCTAATTAATATGTCAACTTGTTTTTAAAAAAAGTTTCAGACGTCCTTAAGCTCTCAGGATCCAGGTCACAGGAAAACTGCCTGTCACACACTTCCCAGCTTCTGACATGTCAGCACTTAAATGCTCCCAGCAGGAGCCTGCTTGCACCTGCTGCTTCCCTCTCTCCCCTTTGCCCTCCTCGCCATCCCAGAGACAGTGATGGGTTTGGCACTGTGACACACGAGCAAAAGGCACCTTTTCCTTGGAGCCAGTGCTGCGCCACTGCTGTCAGCAATGTATTCACTGAGAGGGTTCTGACTTCCCAAACTGAGCTGAGCTGTGAATTCTATCATAGGACTGAGCGTGTTTTAGATTGGACATGCTTACACAGAGCAGGGCAGAGGTGGATGGAAGGCACCCTCCCCACACGCCTTCCCATGGCCAGCTCGCTCCTGACCCGAACAGCACACAAGGAAACGGCTGGCACCAAACAGGGTGTTGAACACAGAGCAAGCCTATCACAAGGCTTGCCACTGATTCACAGGACATTCAGATGGTCTATGATGTTTTCAGGCTGGTAAAGGAGGATGGGATATCTTAAAGAGTCTTGGGCTCAATGAAGGTAAGTTGCCTCAAACAGCAGCTTCTAAGTGTGATAAACAGTCTGGGGAAAAGGCCTCAGCAATCACTGAGCTGCACAAGCAACACCACCTCAGCCGCCACCTCACTGTGTCTTGATCTTGCTGGGACCCAACTATGTGAGTACAAAGCTCCCACACAGGCAACTAAAAGCACAAAACATGGACCAACGTAAAAGTGACCCTCATTACCCAAGGAGCCAGGCTATGCAAGTCAATTCAGTAAATAAAAACAAAATGCTGGCCAAGAATCATTCTCCAAAAACTACTTTGCATGCGTACCAGCAGCCAATTAATTTAGGAGATGGAGTACACTTTGCAAAGACACCAGTCCCATGGTAATGATGCCTGTACCAAGAGATCAGCAGGGGACGTGGGGGAAGGAAAGGGGTTAGGGAGAATTGCCAGGCTGCTGTTCAAGGAAGATGCTTTGATCTAAGACAGAAGAAAAGAAAAAAAATTAAGCATCCTTTAGACTATATCAGCATGGTTTATTTATCAAGCTAGAACAGAACCACAGAACCTATTACAACTGTACTGATTGCTTTGAAGTTCCCTGGCCTATGTCAACTGTTTATTTATGATTCCGTAATTGAGTTATGTCAGAAGTGCCAGCCCGGGAATTAGACTGCTTCCTAAGGGACAGCGAACATGAGTCTGTTTTAACTCCGTGGTGCTTCAATGTGTGCTGTCAGGATGCACCGGCTTCTGTTCCAAACTGGGCTGCTCTTCCCTAAGGGCTGAAAGATGTTGAGTGCTCCATGACAATGACACTAATAACTTGATTGAGAGAGGAAAAGGCTGCCACTGAACAAACCAGCATCTGCCAGCTGCGCTGCATCGGGAATGCCCATTTCACCCGTGGGATCAGGAACATATGGAGCTGATGCCGCTGGTCAGGGGTGGGAACTGAGCTCCACCAGAGTCATGATACTAAGCAGGGGCAGTCAGAAGTGAAATATTATTAATGTTTAAAAAAAAAATTGCCATAATTTTTCCTTTCCCATACTCCAGCCATCCAGCCACAGGGAAAACAAACCAAAAAAAAACCCCAGCCCATAGAGCAAAACTTCCCTCACACTCCATGCACAGCAAAACCCAACTGAACTGAACCCACAAAACATTTTCTATGGGTGATCTGTCTCAACCAGTGCCAGGCAGCTCCCTACAACACATCTTAGGGCTTTTTACATTGCAGCTTCTGGTTGAATACTTTTGAAGAACACTGCTTTCATAGATTTTATTTCCCAACTTCTGTTAGCTTTCTTCTTGGCAATACATTATCAATTATAACACAGTCATTAACAATCCAATGCCCTTTCCCACGGAGGGAGTAGTCTTTCACAGCACTACACCCACTTCCCCTCACCTCACACATAGGGGAACATGGGCATTTCTATTCCTCCTAGCCTTCCTCATCCTTCTCTCAGTTTTCATGCTGCCGTCTGCCTCCACTGCTTCCCTTTCTTCCATTCTGTACTTGGACCAAAACTCCACACAGAGAAAACAAATATTCCAGTGTGCAAAGCCATCATTACCCTCTTCTCCTTTCTTTCTTCATCATTCTCTGGAGATGCTATTACCAAGAGGCTCCGATTTATTTTTTTTTAAATTATTCTCTCATTTCTCCCTTTCCAGCAAGTTTTCTTCTCCTCATAGTATAGTATTCCTGAGTTTTAAAAGCCTACTTATGTTTATTAGAGGTCATTAGCAACAAGGTACAAGGGATTCACAAACACCAGTGCCTGCGCCCCACAGTGCTTCTGTGATGTCAAGGCCCAGTACATTTAATTTCTGAATGAGGAACTGGGGCTCAGGGAACAAGGCACTTGATCAGTGTCTCACACACAGGAAGAAGCCCACGCCTGTAGTCTGAACATTTAAAAAGAACACGTAAAACAAAACAAAAAGCACACAAAAAACCCAAACAAAAAAAGTGCAAACAAATGAAAAAAAATGCCCCCACACAGTAATTTCTTCTCAAGCACCTGGAGTTCACTAATGAGACATCAGTTAAAATACCTGAACTCTGACTAAATGTACAACATTTACTGATTTTAACCAGTTTCCTCTTTAAATGAGAAGGTGGTTTCTGCTCTTCCCAAGCCCTGTTTCCAAGGTACAGCATGACCAGGGCATTCAGAGTCCCTGACCATTCAGGGTCTCACCACTGTGGGTACCAGTGAGGGAAGCTCAATACGCAGCTCTTTTAATTGTGTCTCATTCAGACTCCAAAGTCCACATCAGCTGCCAAATGCAATTTCTTCTGGGTTTTGAAGTACTTATATCCCAACTTCAAAAATTTCTCTGGCACAGTCCCTCCTTGTCAAATCATGGCTTACCAGCAACAAATGTCACTGACCCGGCCCTCCCTCCTCTGCTACTGCAGGTGGCCTGCTTGACACCATGGTTTTAACTATGCCCAATAAAATCTCATAATGTCGATTTCAAATTATTTCAAATTCTTTTAATTCATGTTTTTCCCCCCCCCACACCTTCCATAACCATCCAACATTTCAGTACACTGGCACTTTTCTAATTCATCTTTCAGTAAAAAAAGAACTCCGTCTTCAGTCTATCTCTCTGTACAGGAGGAAGCTGACAATTTAAATGCCCTCAGTCCTCTCAGCCAGTTTAAGAGTATATTTGATGAGCACTGGCATGTTCAAATGCAGTGTAATGCTTTGAGCTTGAGACATTCTAATATTCCAGAGTGTAACCTTGAGTCCCACAGCCCTGGGCATCCTAAACCTCGTAGGTTTTGTGCTCCAGCATTCATCACCTCCTTTCTTCATTTATCTTCGGCACTAGAAACATGTCTGAGAAAACTACCTTTTTCTTTATCACCTGGATGACATTCCATTGTTTATTTCCACAGGTAATCAAGGGAAGTCCCACCAAACTACCTCTCCCTTTTCCAGACACATCTGAGTGCTGAGAGAGCAAATGGTTCTTCAGTTTGTGATAAAGAGTGCTCAGAAATGGCTCTGCTCTCTGGGGCAGTCTTGCAGAGTAGAAATGGTGATGAACCAGAATTCAATTATGTAATGAGAAATTGCTTTAATTAGCCAGTTAATTGACTCTTCAATTGCAATAACTAAAATCACTTGTTTTTACAAGGCACACTATTTTTTTCCTAAGGGCTCCCAGGAATCATCTCTGCCTCTCACTTCCCTTCACATCAACTAAAACTAAAAAGGATCCAAGAGTGCTGGCATGCTGGAGCATCACACATTTGATTACTGCTTCAGAGCAGCCCCAAAAGAAATTCATAAGAGCAGGGCAGAGGTGCAGAGTAGCACCAGGGTAATGAACCAGTCTTCCTTTGGTGGAAAGAAGCCCGAACTTGAAGCAGGTGAAATGCAAATGAATTGAACTGCCTTAATCCTGACTTCTTTTTACTTTTGTTCAAAGTGTCCCAACTCAGAAAGATGTGGATTTTTCAACACAAGCAAGATCCAAGATCTATGCACACGATCAAGAGTTGCTCAAATGTCAAAGAAGGGGTACACAGTGCTTTGGCAGATGTCCTTAAGACACAGTTCGGGGCCAGTTACACAATGAAGTAGTTCCAGATGTCTCAAAGATGAGCATGAGAGGCAATCCAAGTCACTTCTGCAGCACACTGAACCCAGTGCCTAGTCCACTAGATTAGGGTATTGCACACAGACCCAAGACAGATGGCAGAATTCAGCCAGAAAGCTGCCTCTGTTTACTGCAAGTTTGGATTTGGCAACCCATTTAATAGGGATGTAAAATTCTACTCTGAAACAAAGAAAAAGAGAACATGACTCGTGAGTCAAGCAGTGCATTAGCACAAGGGAATTCCCTGATCTGGAACAGGAATGCAAATAGTCACCAGACCTCACACAGCTATGACAATTAAGAAGAGAAAAAGGGTCAGACTGGAATGGACCATCAATGCCTCTGTCCCAGGACTCTGGATGCTGGTTATCCCCTGGAGAGCTGCAAGGGTTTATGAAGAATATTTCTTGTAACACAGAATCATCACCACTCTTGTAGTCCTTAAGATCTTCCACCTTTTTTCTTCTCTTATCCTGTCCCATGGAGCTGCTGTGACAAGGTTCCCTGGTGTCTCACAACATACACCTCTACCTGGATGTCTTGCCCAACACCGGATAAGCCTCTGTCCCTGGGGTCAGCCTGCCTCGAGGGACAGCCTCCCCTCCACACACAGAACTGCACACAAGCCTTCACTCCACAGGCTTCTCTCACTGCTCCTGTCAGTGAGACTCTCTCAGTGCTCTTGCTGTGACAGTGACCCTCCAGCTGGGAGGTGACCTTAGGTCTCATGCAATCCAACCACTTTCCCTCCTCTCCTGTCTTGCAGCAGGTCATCACCAGGAGGCAAGTAAATAATCATAAATGAACTGTGCAAAAGACAGGCTGGTGTGTTCTGTGACATTTTAAACATTTGTTTGATAGCAAGGGATGGAAACCTGGATGAATGCAAAGTAACAGGGCACACTGCATGGATAGAGGGCCGAGTCTGACAGCACCTTTTAAACACCAGAGAAAACATCTTACCTTGGTGAAAAGGGAAGGAGAAAGAATCAGCAGTGTTGTGTCTTCACTGGAGATCACAAGGGACTTGAACAGAAATTGCAATTATTTATATACAAACTCTTCTTGGAGGAAACCTTAGACATAATCAACAGGGAACATCTGTATGTTTGATTAGGGCTGATATTTTAATCTAAAGACAAATACTCTGTAATAACAATAAAATCAACACCAGCGCTGTAAGTAGGTCGCTTTTTTTGATGCAAGTATGTCAGGAATTACTTTGGCCCAGCATTCTGCACCTAAAGCAAGTGAAAGCATCACCAAAAGAATGCCCTTTGGGATCTGAGCAGCAGCTGCTCCTGCTGGAGCCTGCAGAAAGCAGTGCACTCTCTGGGCAAGTGGCAAACAGGGGCAAGAATCCCAGGTGGAATCACAAGTCAGATGAAATTCAGCTACAGTAGAAGAGTTTGCACCACAGAATGGGGACACAAGCAGAGAAGTTTGAGACCCACTTTTGTACAAAACTTCCACTGAAAAAATTAACATCATAGCTCAATTTAAAAAGCAAAATCCATCAGCTCTTGAAACATAATTCACTACAAAAAGCCTGAAGAACTGGCTTCCCAACGAAGCACTGGCTTTTAAATGAACCGGTCAGCTTAGGGAAGCACAAGCTGAAATGGGTGGCACACCAAATACCAGATACTTGCGGGTCCTGCACAGACAGAGCAAACAGACCCTGGATACAGAAGTTTGCAGAACCTGCTCCATTCCCTCCCTCAGACCTCTCTCTAAAGGTCCCTAAAACATAGGGCTGGCCCCAAAGAACAAAAACCACCTTCATTCTGAGAGACAGTCACCAAACGCACGAAATACATATATAGCACTAAACTGACTAAAACAGGCTTAATTAGAAATTACTATTAAAATATGTGGCAGGCCTTAGATATTTTTCCTTTTAGCCTAATGACATTCCTTTGCTTAAAACAACACAATTTCCATGACAGAACAACAGCCATTACAGTTTCTTTCAATCCAGAATATACTGTCAGGATTGATTCTGCACTAAGTCACTCCTTAAACATTTCTAACACCAGATACTCCAGGATGGACTGTGGCAGCCTTTAAAAAAAGTACAGACAGTGCCATAGATGAGTTAAAGACTGGAATAAATGTCATGTCTAAGGTGGTTACGTGGAAATTTAAAATAGGCAAAATTAAATTACCCATGAGAAATACAGCCTGAAACTCTGACCTGAATTTGGCCAGAAAGTTTGCTTTGTCTAACTCACTCAAATCAGGAGTGCAAGACAGAAAGGTAGGAAGGTTGGGATGATACAAACTCTGAAGAAAGCAGGGTAATACACAGCAAGCTCTGTGCCAAAATGCAGAAGGTGAAATACTGCATATGCTGAGATCTAGAAGCAAGAAGGGTGTTTCTAAGAATCCCTGCAATAGCCTTGGAGACCAAAGCATCCAAAAAATCAGAGATTTGGTGACCAGCAAGGGTTTAACAAAACTCTTGCAACTTTACAGAAGTAATAAAGAATGGGAAAATTATCCATGAATCTCAAATATAATCAAATTTCTTCAGTAAGAAGTGTATGTAGGTATCAAACCAAGACATAAGGTACAATAAAACAGCAGAGGCACTTTTCTCAGTGCCTATTTCTAAACCTATTAGGTTATAAGAGCCTGAGAAACTGATAAATAGCTCTGTATGGCCAGCATGTGAAACAGGTCAGTCCTCAGCACCCTACTTAATAAAGCAGAGGTCCATCAGTTATGGGGCAAGCCCGGTGTTTGAATGTCCATGGCCACAGGGTTCTGTCCTCCCTCGGTGTAACCCTTCGTGCCATTTGTAGGAGCACAAGACTCGCCCCACGCCTGCCCTTCCCTGTGCCTTTGTTCATCCCCATGCCTGGGGCGGCTCCTCCTGGCAGGCCCTGGGGCTCAGCCATCCCTCCTGTCCCTGCCCCTGGGACGCACAGAGGCTGCAGAGAGGAACCGAGTGTGGAGGAAGAGGAAGGAGCGCGTGTCCAGCTTCCAACGAGCGCTTCTGAAGGAGCAGAGCCGCTGGAGCACAGACGGCGCTTTGCAGCGCAGCAAAGCCCTCCTGTGGGAAGGGAGGGCGGGCACACAGCATTGTATGTGCTGCACGGGCCACATTCATGGAAACAAGGAAAGAGAGGCAAGCGACCCCTCCAGAGCCAGCAGAGCCGTCTGTTCATTTCTCTGTTTGTTTGCTCTTTCAGACTTAAACGCTTGAGCAGATTTACACAAGTAAGTGCACTCAAGAAGTGGGCAAACTGAGTATGAACACAAGGCCAACTGGCTGCAGTGTCCAAGAAACAGAAAATGGTATTAATCCCCTGAACTGGAGACCAAAGTGCCGCCTGTGCCCCATGGAGCTTCCCAGTGGGGTCCCCTCCCATCCTTCGGCAGGGCTGCACAGTGGGGAGGCCGTGGGGCACAGCAGCAGGGGGCTGGCTGAGATAGCAACCAGGTCTGGCCCCCCTGCCCAAAACTGCCCTTCCATATGCAAGGGATGGGCAGCTGTTGGCACAAGCCTAAGGCAATTAGTAGAGAAGGAAAATAAGGCACTGGGAAGTACTTGAAGCACTTGAAAGTTTACCAAAATAGCTCTCCCCAAACACAAGAACTCTGGGTTACCACAAAAAGTGCTTCTTCTAGATCCAGCAGACAAAAGCCATCCCTCTGGGAATGCTATTGCTTAGGGTACCCCTCTGCTACAGCAAATCCAGCATAGTCTGAAGTGCAAACAACAGAATTTTAGACTTCTAACCCGTCAAAGTCAGGAACTAGTTTGCAGTGAGAACACTGCCTTCATGGGTATTTGTGCATGTGCACATAAAAGAAGATAGAGAGTCCAGAAATGAAAATGAGATTTCAAAAATGCTGAAATCCTACAGCTTGCATGTCCTCCCCTGTCTGTCAAACCCAGTTTCACAGGAATATATTTACAATTCCTAGACAACTGCTCATCAAGCCCTGCGCATGTTTTTGTGATTTTTGACAGTTAGAAGAGCATATATTTGTTCAAGTTTATTTTTATAGCATTCAACACCACATACCAAAAACACTGTAGTATGGAAACCAACAGCATTTTCTTCTACCCAGCTGTAACTTTTACCATGCCACAGGAGAATGGAGGAAGAGATACCTACTCATACCTTCACATCCTCAGCCTTCTTTATGCAGTTTTCACTACAGCCAGAGAATGGTAGTGAAAGACAAGCTGTTCTCCAAAAATTAACTATCTACAGCTTTCTCTTAGAGCAATGACGTTACATGATAGATCCTCATCACTGACAGAAGCAGCTGCTTAATGTTTAATAACTAATTTGTGTAAAGCTGAGTTGAACTGGAAGATAAAGTGCCTGTACCTGTTACTCAGCTCTTAGCACAGGCTTCCTCACAACCCACCAGCATCTGCTGGATCTGTCAGTAGAGATTTCGCCCATTCTGTCGTTCTGGTGACCTTTCCTTTTGCACGTGATGCTGTCCAGTGCCAATTCCAAGGGATATCACGGTCCACTCTGACCTTGTCCCTATAATTTTCAGCAATCTGTGTCAGCAATGAGCCTTTCCCTTCCCATAGTGTAATAAATGTGTATGTTCTGTATGTTCTACCTTTGCATACCACAATCTGCAAATTCTTATAACTCTCCCTGCTGTCATTGCTCCAGGCATGATCTTGAATTATTTCTGTTGTCATCAATAGTACACACTGCATCATCTAGACAATATGTGTTTTTAAAAGTACGTTGCAGTGTCAAGCACACAAAGAGTTGTACAACCTTAGTTCTGCCCTCTTAGGTGTCCACATTCACCAGTGAACACAGGAATTTTATGAGGGAGATCAAGAGACACCAAATAATTGATGAACATAATCCCAGAATAGAACATATAATTTCAAGCAGTATTCACAAGCATACAGACCTCCTTGCATATGTTTTTGTTCCTTTGGCAGTAATATAGGCCAGCATTTCAGAAACATCCTGCTAGTCTTATGAAACAACCCAACAAAAGGAAAATACAATTTTTATCTCAACAAAACCTGAAAAGAATTTTAGTCAGACTTTCTTGGTCTGCAGGCTTTCTTCCTGTTGGATTTCAAATGCCTGCCACAAACAGAGGAAGAGAGAAAGGTCATTTGCACCCTTCTCACAAACCAATGGAATCCTTTAAATTGGGTTGAAAAGCATTAGCCATTCAGAGCAGCAACTACTGCTGGGTTTGCCCACAGCAGACTTGCCATGTTCTGCAGCCTTTTTGTGCAGCTGCCATGAGAGATTCGCCTCCTCTGCTCTCAGTTCAGTACCAGACAGGTCTCTGTAGGCACTGCTTGAGACAGGTGACACCAGGCAATCCAAAATCATCAGGTGTTCGATGCTGTCACTTCTACTGCCTTCACACCTGTCGGGATTGTCCTGGAATAAACTTCCAGAAAATCCTATGGCTGGGCTACAGTCCAACAGTGAGCAATAACTCAGTCCCAGAAATGCAGCAGCAAGCAGGTTCCTTTAGGCCTTTAATAGCAAAGGATATTTCCAAGGGTTCTTTCAAAGTCTGGTCAAGAGTCGTACCAAATGCACAACACCATAAATGCAATTTTTCTAATACTCAAGGAACTTAATAAGAAAGCGGAACATCACAATTGATAACTGAAGCCACAGACACCCTGTCCCTGCTTTCCAACATGGAACACCCTCTGCCCTTTCCCCAGCTCCCATCATTCTGTCTCTGCCTCCTCAGATTTCTTTTTGGTTGCAGTCTTCTGACACAGGCAACTTCCATTCTCTCCATCTGTCCCCAGTGCAACATGATGGACCCCATGAACTGAAACCAAGTGTATCCTCTTAACTCCCCACTGAGCTGCACTTTCTGTCTTTTCATGCTGCTCCTCTAAAACCATCCTTATCCCATTCCACTCAGCTCAGCTCAGCCAAAACAGTCAAACCCCAGGCTGCATCCTAGGGATGCCCAGAAAGCTGCTGATATTTCCAGAGGCAGGAGCTGGTGAACGAGGACATGACATTCCCTCAGTATTCCTCATGGCTCTGATTACCATGACAGACAGGAGTTTACCCTCCCTGAAGGGTCAACAGAGTAAGAGAGCCAAGGGAAGAATATGTAATGGAGACCAGCAATCCTGCAAACGGGTCATAAATACAGGCTGCAACACAGACTGTGAAACTCTGCCCACCCTAAAGCACCATCCCAGCTGAGTTATGCCAACTCACCCCAGCACTGGCTGGAGATACAAGATTGTCTCACAGTCTGAAGGTTCCTAACTTGCACCCCCATATTTCTGTGCAGCTGCAAACACCCACAGCTGCTTGCAGAGCAGCGAGGCTTTCATGCCCTTCAGCCAGCTACATTTAAACCAGAAGGTTTGAAACTCCACGGCTTGTTTTTCCTCAACAAACAAAACCTCTTGGCTTGACTAAACTCTTGGCAATACACATCAAAAAAGACTCAACTGAATGAAACATGTTTCAGAGGAACTCAGGACATAAAATGTAAGTATGAAGAGCTGGCCAAAGAAGGCATGATAGAAAATGAAAGGAAATAATTAAATAAAAGAAAATCAGGCACCTTTAAATAATTATTTTGGAGCTAAATTCAATAGTTAGTGGCATATTTTGAAACTTGCTTATAAAAGGCAATGAGACCCCAAAGCAAACGACACTGCTTCCAAGACCTACACAGCCTCCAAATTCACACACTAAAATTAGTAAAAATATGTCTGAGATTGGGGAGTAGAGGGAAGCCTGAAACTGAAAAGCCATTCTGCTGAATATGCAAAAATATTTGAGAAGCTGTATAAAATCCAGTAGCATTCCAGAGTCTTAATAAAAGCTATTAATTTTTTCTAGTAGTTTCCCATATTAAAAGCTTTTTAGAGCAGGAGTGTGTTTTGCAGTGTCCACAGCAATGCATAATGCAATAGATTCCTGGAACTGCAGAAAAAAGTTCCTCTGCCTAATGGAGTGCCAGGAAACCATCAAGTTGGTAAAAGTTGTCCTGGTTAAGAGACAGGAGCAGCACACAGAAAAGACAGGCCATAGATACACTGTGCAGTGGGGTCCAAGAAGGGACTCTCCTCCCAGGACCCCACTCACTGGAGATTCCATACAAGTTACAAGTTAGTCTGGGAGGCACCTTTACCCTCTCATGATTCAGGGCAGGCTTTCCTAGAAACGTTCATAATTTATTGCACAGAAAAAAAAAAAACCAAGCCCAAACCTGTTCCCTGCAGTGCCCCAACCACAAGGCATTGCTCTGGTAAGCTCCAAACTCAGGCTGCTGTGTCAAGGAGCACCATCCTTAGATGTCTATGAGGTAAGATTCAACTGTTTTTACAAACAAAAAATAAAAAACCAAAAAACCAAAAAAACCCCACCAACTGAAAACAACAAAACCAACTTTAAACATAGTGAGCCTACAGGCAGTAGCAAGGACTCCTGGTAGAAGAACCCCAGTTACAGTGTTTTGCCACAGAAAGCTGCCGAAAACGATCTTTCAACCTACCCTGTTTTTATTGTTATGTAAGAGATTAGGGAGGGTAAAAAAGGCACAACAAACTAAACCCATCCAAGATTAACAGACTGGTGTCTTTTAAACAGAATAACCCATCAGAAGAGGGGTTATTGTTCACTGACTGTTCACACCTTTGCATGTTTTAACAAAGATGTACACCCACAAGCATTCTCCTTTTCAGGAATTACCAAACTTGTGGGTTTGTTTTTTACTGATCTGGTTTTCTATATATCTATTGTAAAAGCCACAGTTCCACCTTCAAATAAAAAGTCAATCAGTTTGATCCCAAAGAGGCACAGACCATCAGGGGGCTGTACAATTTAGAGCCATCTGTTCCCACTCCCTCTTCTCCTTTTGCTCATAACCAGGGAGAAGCCACCCCCCTCACCTTAGTTCCATTCGGCTTTTCCATCCCTCTCCAGTTTACCTGACTTCCTTGGCTTCTCAAGCTCCACTACGAGCCTCCTGTGCCTGTGGAGCTTTTTCTCCCCTCTCCACCCCCTCCTGCTGATTCGTGTTATTAAACACACCTGTCTGCCCCTTCATCCAACTGTTATTCCATTTGTATTTGCCCCATCCCCGGGCACACATGCTGCTCGGTAATGCTAACTGCATTAAACCACTGCTGGCAGGTGCTCTGATGAGCAGGGAGAGAAAATAACATTGTCTAGCTGGGACAGGCTAACCAAGGGCTGTGAAAGCAGAGCATCAGCACGGCATTCCTGGGGCACCCCTGGGAATCTGGGTCACCCTGTCACCACGTGCTGAAAGCAGAGCCTCAAATGAGACAGGAGGAGCAAACTGGGCTTCAGCTCCTCACCACCACCGGAGCTGGAGCTTGACGTGAAGCAAGCAAGAGGCATAAATTATAAAGGCAACTGCAGAGCGATGCATCCACAGAAGTTTTTGTTTTCTGTGTGTTTTCAAGTGAGAATCCGTTTTCTCTGCACGATGCGTTGGCAGCTTGTGCCCTAAGGTAAAGAAATTCGAGCCTGACACAGAACCCAGCGAATCACTTGTTCAGAGATTTTGCAGACCCTCCAATCTTCTCTTTACTGCAAAGTGTGTAAGAAAATCTTATCTAAAAGAGTTGATTTGTCTCCAACATGTATTTGTCTTCATGTCCTGTTATTTTAAACACACTCCCCTTCACAGTCTTATCTAAAACTGGGAAAACTGTGCAATGTTCTCTGTGCTGTCAACAACTGTTCAAAATTCCACACTAGTAATGTGGAGAGCCTGAGTGTAACAGCTCCCTCTTAATATTTTAAGCACAGAACAAGATTAAGTAGTATAATACAAACAACAGTGTGCATCAAATTCCCAGTTCTGCTGGAGAAACTGATGGAGCTGACATGGTTTGAAAAACCAGAAAAATCTGCAAAACATACTTAATGAGGAAACGTTCGTTTGTTTGTCTTTCTTTTCACAGTTCTTTTTAAAAAGATAATGCAATGATCAATGTGCTGGTGCCATTTTCTTTATAACCATTCTTAGGAACATCAAAATAGTGATGACAATAAAGACGTATCTAGAAAAAACCACAAACTAAATGAAGATTGAATAAGAAAAAGCACATGTTCAGAATCACTCTGAAAATACAGTGATTAGATAATTACTGTATGTGCATATGTGTATGCATGTATACATATATGGATAGTCTTCTCCCTCTTAAAGGGAGGAAAGGCCAAACTTTGATATCAGTATCTGAAGTGACACAACCTTTTAATTTTAGTGGAGCAGAACTCAAAGCTAAGCTTAAATGGGAATTTAATCCACACAATAAATACAATAAAGAATCAATAAGGAATCTGAAGTAACGGTGAGATAGTTTAAGTATTATATCCCTGCAAGGCAAGATGGTTAATAAGTGCCATGTTTCATTGTAAGGTTTGGAAGAGCTTGGTTTTCCCATGAGCTACATTCATCCAGTGCATACATAAAGCCTGCCTCCCTACAAAATCATGCTGCGTTGCATTGAAAAACCCAAACCCATCTGTGATGCAGCTATGGAGTAAGAGTACAGAGTTGTAAACTGCCTCAGAGGAAGCTCAGGGAGGCTGCTTGGGCAGGCTGCTTCTAAGAAGTGAGCTAACAGCAGGCTTCAGTTCATCCAACAAAGCAGCAGGATGCTGCTAAAAACAGGGAATGCTGGAAGCATATAAACCTCTGGCTATACTGCATCCAAGAACTGGGTATAAAGACTGGAAATTAAATTCTACATTGTTGAGTTCCCTCAAATTTGCATCTTGCTATATTCAGAGTTTGAGATTCATTTTGTTAAATACAATCTTTTTAAAAACTTCTTTAAAATACTTTCCTGAAACTACTGAGGTGCATTTACGACATAAACTTTATACAATTTTTCCAAAGACATTTTTAGTATTTATTTGATGCTCAGTGATTCAAATACATATTGCTGGTTTGAAGGATTAAGAGTGTGTATTCTCATCACATTTTTAATGATATAATCCACTGCAGAATCCATGAAAGATTTCAAAGGTATGAGGCCTGAGAGACATGGAGTGGTTCCTGGCTGTCCATTTCTCCCTGGTAGCTTCTTCCATGGTGCCAGGCTACCTGCACTCAGTCACACAGCAACATATACCTGCATGCCCAGGAGGAATAATCTGCCTGTAAATGATAAATCACACAACCTTCCAGGTGTGGAGAAGTTCAAAATGAACATGTACAGTGTGTCTCAACGTCCTTGGCTAAGTCACATTAATTGCATGTAGCACACCAGGTAACCACCCTACCTCTTGTTTGCCTACATTTCAAGTTACCTTTCATTTGGTATTTACTCCCCTTTTAGATTTATATAACAAAAGAGGCTTTCAAAACTTCCAATCTGTCATCAGCAGGCTATAACTTTGACATAATACTTGTAATAAAAATGCTATCATACCTGGAATTTATTCCATATCTTTTGGCATATTTTTTTCAGTTCTTTCTATTACCGGCAGTAAAGGCATTTGCACATTTTTGAATGTACAAGAGATTTTGTATGGATGCATCTCATTTGTCCACAAACTCCCATGTGATGTTGTATGTGTGAATACAGCTGAGGGACACTTGCCAGTCAAAACAGATGCTCAATTCCTATACCAGGGAATGGAGCACAAATACAGGATTTGCTTTAATGTATTCACAGTGCATGCAGCCCCAGCTACTTCCAAGAGTTTTCAGTATAAATTGCAGCAGAAACTGGCTTAGAAATCAAGTTCCCATTTGGAAGCAAAAAAATCTGTCCATTTAAACACAAACCAAGTTCTGTACTAGAAGGAAAATCCAGGTAGGCATCACAGTTTCCCATAGTGACAGCTTTCTCTGCCAAACTTCACAAACTAAACTAGAACAAATCACAGAAAATAAGTGTTACATCTCAAATCTGGTTATGTCCAAGTATAATAATAATTTTGGGGCTAATGTGTACTGTGGCAATGGTTGTGGAGTCCCTCGGGGGAAGGGAAGGTGCGGGAAGGTGCGGGAAGGTGCGGGAAGGTGCGGGAAGGTGCGGGAAGGGAAGGTGCGGGAAGGTGCGGGAAGGGAA
>VXBT01013992.1:253680-271482 GCA_013400235.1 Oriolus oriolus
GGGAAGGGAAGGGGCGGGAAGGGAAGGGAAGGGAAGGGAAGGGAAGACCAAGGCCATCCTGGATGTGCAAAGACAACTACCAGATCACAGTGCAGTGGTTCCTGGCCAGCATGCTGACATTCCTGCACAGCACAGAGCAGGGCAGCCCTCACCTGAAGGGATCCCGGAGCCAGCCAGGCTCTGGAGACACTGGAGGATCAGTGGAACACAAAGGCCAAGCCCTCCCTTCCCAGAGCCTGACCAAAAGTGCTCTAAGTCAAACCACACCCTATGCTGAAGGCACTCAATGGAACCCCCTGCGAGGCTGGAATTCAGTAACAAATCCCATGATAATTTCTAATAACTATCTTTTGCTCACCCATGAGCTGTACCACCCCAAGCACAACTATTTCAAAACTGGCATTTCTAGAAGAAAGGATTGTTATCCTTTCCAGACAGTAACACTGTTTCCCTCGGAATTTATGGCACATTCCTTAGATTTAGCAATTACGTTTATCATTCTATGCTTTGTCTTCAAACTGCCGTCTACAGTACAAACTCTTGTGCTAAGCTAATACTGCTATTCCTGAGGGGGAAAGTGGACAGGTTGTTCTTTTGGACAAAGATAGGATAAACCCTTTTCCAGTCATACTCACAGCTTTGGGATATAAACCTTTGCTTTGTCTCCAAGCTCAACTTTACAAGGAGCTTTATCTCGCAAAGCACAGCAGCCGCTGCCGAGCTGATGCTTTATGCAAACCTGGTGTCATTAACATTTGAGAGCCTTACTAACAATGCCAGCTAAGGCATAAGGAAGAAAAAGAGAAAATCCTTTGATTCTAGAAAAAAAACTTGCAATGAAAAACAAACACTTGATTCACAAGTGCTATAGCTGCAGAGGGAGAGAGTCAAGAGCTAATGTACCATAGCAATTGGATTGAAAGATTCTGAGTTGGTGGAATTTAGTGGCTGTATTAAAAAGCCATCTCCTCTTCAAGGCAAGGAGCCAACATAATGAAGAAAAGACAGGAAACAAGTTAGGGAGTGCCATGCAAGGTTAAAAGAAGACCCTGTTATCTTCACAATGGAGGGACGGCCTATTTCCACAAAACTGAGTTTCTCTCTCTTTTGCAGTCTAGAGCTGGTTTTTATTACCAAAGTCAGCAACTGGAAAATACTTTTACCAAAGCACTATTCCCATCATTATAATAATAAAAGGGTCAATTAAAACTCAGTTAAGTGGTAAATCTGTTGTGTAGTGGACTTTAAAAGAGAATTTCAGTTACTTCAAGAAAAAATAACTAATACTGGGCACAGCACTGGTTACCTTTCAAATGCTGAATCTCTACTGCTTAAGAAAGTCAAACCCTTTTTTACTAACTTTGTTCCACCCCCCCATAGAATGACCAAGCAATTCTGAACCATACCTCAGTCAAGCAGTGGTGTAAGTTTCCAGAAAGAACAGATTTTGCAGAAAAATTAAACAGAACTTAAAAATGCAATTTTCATGTTTACAACAGGAAATAACCTAACTTGTCTCTGATTACCAAAAGAGAAGAAATAAGGCAGATTTGATGAATTGGTGTTTCTATTACATCTATTAAATGGGAATCAGCAGTTCTAAGTTTTGCATGGCAAAAATAGCAGTGAGGGTCTGATTTTTGCACAAGCAATTTGCATTTGAAGATGCTGGTCATTCCTGCACTGAGCAGAGAAGTCCTGAACTCACACTACAGCTGAGCTGCATTTGGAGCTCAGCTTTGTACACTCAGCCATGAACTCCAACAAGCACTGGACACTCAACTGCCTAAGTGAAATCAAAGGGAAACCTGTGCATTACTTACGAGGACTCCTCCCTTCAGCTGCTCCAACACATGACTTCCATAGCCAGGGTTATGTACATACTTTCCAGTGTATTTTTAATATATATTTTATTCCTATTCTACTAAAAAAGGACAAGTGAATAAGCTTTGCAGGGTTAGAGAAGGATAGATAACATTTTAGCTCCTTACAAGACAGGATAATGACCCAGTGAGTATTAAGAACAGTGACAGAAATAACTTCTTTTAACACAGACTAAAAGGTTAATAATCATGTATTTCACATCTTACCAAACAGTTCATCTAAAATTCTTAGATGGAATTTAAGGAAGAGTCTACAATACCATTTTACGCTCAAGACTTCCCATGTAGGAATTAAAATATCTTTCAAGTTTTATTTCACCACTTCTCTTTCTTCTCTCTCCTACCACTAGAACTGCTCGTTGGCCAAAAAACAAGAGCTCAATACTGCCAGTTTCAGGAGGACTTAAAATACAAACACACACAAAACACCATCTCGACCCAGGCCTGCATTCTGCAAAGTGGGTCCACTTTTAATTAAAAGCAGTATCTCAGATTATCCCACCCAACACTAAGCAGTGTAACGAGTTTTCTCAGTGCCACTTTAATAGCCTGCTTTTTTAAGGAGCTTTTAATTCTGCATTCAGCTTCAAGACACCAAATGCTGCCAGCACTGTCTGATCTCAGCATGATAGGGAAAAGTACCACTAGGTCTCTGCTCCAGTATTTCTAACAAACATGGCTGAAGGAAATTATTTGCCTGGATTATGAGGCTAACAAGTATTCCCCAAATTAATGATGAACTGCGTGAGTTTTATTTTTCGCTCTTGCTGGTAAGAAACCATCACAGCTTTCTTCTAAAAACTCCGCTTCAACCGCAGCAGGGATGACTAATTATAAGCACCCTGTCTGGAGTAGAAAGAAAAAGAAAGAAATAGTTTGTGTAAGCTTATGGAAATGTGGCTCTGTGCTTCACTTTCTGCCTTTTCTCCTTGTCAAGCAAACAAAGCGGAAGGGTGGGCGGGGGAATGGCAGCACAATGAAACAGCCTCGGAAATTCAAAGCTGAAAAGATGTTCCAAATGATGAAAGGCAACGAGAGAAGGTTGCTCAGTTCTTACTCTGCTGCACCAGATAAGAGAGCTTGGGACAGGCAAAATCTGTTCCCTAAGCATGGTTCACCAGGGCATATCAAGGCTTCAGAAACATTATTGCATTTTTAATAAGTCAGGAATCCGCCTGTGTCCCTCTTGATTAACATCTATGTAGCAATTGTCCAAGCTTCACTGAGGTTGTCATTT
Organism: Oriolus oriolus; assembly: GCA_013400235.1. Lineage (NCBI taxonomy): Eukaryota > Metazoa > Chordata > Aves > Passeriformes > Corvidae > Oriolus > Oriolus oriolus. Next base: position 256,801 of record VXBT01013992.1, read on the forward strand.
TGCTGTCTGGAAATATCTGTAATTGCTTTACCAGCTGAAATGGTTATTTCAGCTTTTCAGTGTCTTTTAAAGTTGCCATCTTAATGAAGGGGCAAATTTTTTGACAGCAGATGGCAAAAATGTGCCTGAAAAAAAAAATCAGGAGAGGAGAAAGAACAAGGAGAAAGCAGAAAAATCCATCTGCATGCAAGGAAATGTATATTGTACAGAAACCTTTGAGAGTATATATACTTACTCCTATAGACCTGTAATCACCTTCTTGAAAGAGCAGATCCATGAGCAAGAATTTGCAGAGCTGTTTTAGCTGCTTCAGCAGTACCCAGCACATGCATGTGTTTTCCACTTAAACCATAGGAGAGGGAGCAAATGCCCTAGAACCAGGACTTGTTCCAGATTTTTTAATGGCTGCAAACAAGTGGTAAAGATTATTATATCCCCAAATTAGCAGGAGAAGGGAACCCATTCATTTTACTAATAAAATCTGGTAGTCTAAGCCGCCTGTGTTAGATCTATTTCAGAGCTTTATTGTGTCTCAACATGCCAGGACACTCTTGCTACATCCTAGTTCACTGCTGAACTATTTTTGGACCAGATCATTGTGCTAACTGACCTAACAGTGGTCCAAATCCAGAACAAGTAACCTGAGCCCATTTCTGACATTCTCTAGAGGAAGAACCTTAAATATTATGATCCTATAGGATCTCTAATAGATCTTATATTCAGAGCAGGTGATCATGTTCTCATGCTCACAGCATTAGAATTGTTTAGTTCACACTTAACTTAGACTATAGAGCAACTTAGTTTAAATAATATATTTTCCTAGGACCGACAGGTAATCAGTGCTTTTTTCCATGGCAGCCCAAACTAAGCCAAGACTTGGAATCACAAAGACATCAGACACACGGAGATGGCTGGTAAGAGCCTCCAGACCAGGAAGGAGGACAGATAGTATCTACCTTCAGCAGTCTGGAAAAAAAAAAAATATATATATAAAAATATATATATTAATATATATATATATGTATATGTGTATGTGTATATATATATGTTCTTTTGTGCTGGCTATAGCAGTCATCTGCCCTGCACCACGAGGGATGTGACAGGGTCCCTGCATTCTTACCAAGTGGCCTAGGAGGTCTTGGTGTCTCCCAGGAAAAGAGGATTCATGTTCAGTTGGAAACTGCACAAAGAGCACAATAGGAGCAAGACTTGTGGTAAGCAAGTTCCCCACAATACTAGTCCTTTGCATTCTCCTGAATCCTTGTGATTACCAAGGGGGAGACCATGACAACAGCAGAAAAGCCATTCACTGCTGACACTGGAGACACAATGGCCAACTAGTACTCTGGGTGAAATAAATCACCCACTAGCTGTTTTATTAATGACCCAGCCAGAAAGCACATACTTCATTGCAGAAGATGAAAGAGACAAGTAAACCAAGCTGCTGGTCGACAGGAAAGCATTAATATTCATTTAGCTTCTTATAGACTGCCAGTCAGACCAGCAGAAGAGCTAGGCATTGCTGCTATGTCAGCACTTAGCAGGGTTTAGGCCTTGATTATATATGGAATTTCCATTTCAATTCAAGAGAAGTGGGTGAAGGCAGAAGGACTGACGCTGCCAACCACACACAGCCCAGACTGACAGCTGTGCTAATGAGAGCAGGGGTCAGCACCGAGGCATCCTGAGACTCTGCTGGCTGCTCTGGGTGTCAGCAGTAATGGGAAGCCGACACTTCCGAAAGGAAGCCCTTCCAGCAGTGAGTGTGTAAATGAGCTTTTCTCTAGGAAGCAAACTCTTGGAGAAAGCATTCGCGTCCTCATGTGTATTTGTACACACAAGAAGATTTTTCCCTCCTTGGGGATTTACTCCTGCAGCTGTTCACCTCTAACTCAATTCTCATTTCACTTCTCTGAAGTATGAATGCAAAATGGGGGACAGGGAAGAAAAATGGAGCAAAAACATCACCAAGACATTATGGCTTTATTACTTTTTTCCACTTTCATGCTTTCCTAGCAATGTTTTCAGTTATTCTACAGTCTTTAGACCACATACATTATTTTTCTCTCCTAATGTGTAAGTCAAAGTCAGCATCAGAAATTCACCAAAGCTAAAATTAAACCAGTACCAAAATTACTTAGGACAGTATCAAACCTATCATGTTCCCCACCTATAATTCTAGGACTCACAATATCAATGGCTCAGAAATCACCAAGTCTGTCAATGATGAAAAAAAATCAATATTGCAGTAACATATAACATTAATTACCTGTCATAAAAGGGACACACACACACACCTAATTCTGTTCTTCGCTTCTGAGTATATGTACATGCTTAAAGAAAAAGTACCACCTTTCATTTCCAGTTCTTCAGGCCAGAAGCTTCCTAGAAATTCAGAAAGCTTTGCACAGAACAAGGTTACACATGCAGATTTGCAAGTCGTGATTACAACACAACACTACAGGGGTATAGGTTTATTCCATTTCTATTAGGAGGCCACTCCTGTTTATAAAAAGTAATAATATTAAAAGTCCCATGTTCGTGCAATATTCTGCATGTTCAAATGACCGTCCTCCTCTTTTTTTAAAAAGAAATAGAATACTGAGACCTATATGAGATTCTTCTGAGAAATAGTATACAAGGCTCAAAATTTGCATGTATAGAGGAGAAACTTTTTTCCTGTACATCTACCCTTGTTTCAGTGAATGCATCACTCATGAAATGTATCAGAACAAAGGCTTTGAAAATTTAAGTTCATAACCTGAGTATGCCACAGACAACAGCTATTCCTTTATTATTCCCATTTCCTCCAGCAAGCCTGAATTGTTTAACATACAGAGGAGGTAGAGAGAAAGCATTGGAAAGTATTTTCATGTAGTAAATGGCACAGGAAAAAAAAGAAATTAGGAATTCTGCATGTTCTTACAATAGATAGATCCTGCCAGACTAGGAAGCTGAAAAGTCACAAATAAATCAGTGAGAGATTGTACCCATCAAATGGATTTCCAGTAGAAAACATCTCCAAGATTTGGGGTGAGAGGAAGGAGGTTTCTGCAAAAAGGGAGAAAAGGAATTAGGCAACTATTTTGACCGTAAGTACATTCAGAGGTTTTTATTAAATGGGAATTGTAGTTTTAATGGGATATAATGTCTTCAGTTTCAGAGCCCAAGATAAGCACTGAAGGAGATTAGGCAGCAACTTTCACTGATTATTTTCTATCTAGCTTCTGGCCCCATCCCCTTAAGCCCACCATATGGGGTTCTTCACAGTGTTGCAAATGTGGAATATGTAAAATTTTCTTTAAAAAGAGTTTTCTTTAATGTTTGATCTTTGTATACTTTCAAGCCTAATCAACAAGAAGGGAGATTTAACTGTGAAACTGAGAGCAGCTAACAAGCTCTAAGTGATGTTCAGGTGTTAGAAAAACAAATCACTTGTTGGTAGAATTGCCTTGTTAAGGTTTAGGGCTGGACATGTTTCAGTTACCTCAGGCCAACGGGAGGTTAACAAAGCATGGGGAGAAGGAGGTACCACTGAGAGTGGACACAAAGAATGCAGAATTTATGGGCCACAAGGGCATTTTGCAGAATTCTGGAGATAAGGAGAAACTAATAAAGCCAACTCAGCACTTGTGCTGAAATCAGCTCCAACTGGGTAAAAAATAATTCTGGCAGGGGCAGATCATGACCACTGACCCAAGAAACCCACTGACTCAAAAGGAGAGAGAGACTGAGCATGCGGCCTAATTAGCATGAGAAGCGAGAGAATTATTAACCAATAGAAGATAGACTGTTAATTAATTAGAGAACTGTGTCACTTGTAGCCAATGAACACTAATTTCTTTGTTTGTTGAAATGCATAAATAGTAAAAGTTTTGATAGCTGGTGTGCTTGATTTGTGGAATACCACTGAGCACCTAGGTTTGTGCAGCTCTGAAATAAATAATCAATATCTCTCTAGTGTGTAATTATTGGCCTGTTGCACACCAAGTAACAAATCTGATTTTTGAGAACAAAAACAGAACAGAATGAGGATGGACCCCTACATCAGACCTGTGAACTTTTCCACCAGTAAGAAAAATTAATAATGATTAGAAAGCAAGATTAGCAAGAATCCACTAAATTGAAAATACCAGTATGTTTTGTTTTCAGTTTAAAAATAATTTCTAGGCATTTCAAAGTAAAAAAGCTCACTGTGAAAGAGGCCTGTTTGATTTGTCTCCCCTGCAGTTCTCACCACTCTATTTAAAACCACTCATCCAAACACAAGGTATTCTCAGAGGCACTATTGATAAAAGACTGCACAGAAGCCAAGCGCCACGAGCAGCTATTTTTAATTATCCAAACCGTGCACGGAAAACATGCACAGCTTTACAAGTGAACTTAAGGTCGGAGAGAGAAGCAGGGGTTAAAAAAAAATATCACAGCAACAGGCTAAGTGCTAAGAAAAACCTCCCTATGGAACCTCCCTATCTGGTCTAGGACCCTGTGTCAGTCCAGGTGAAACATTCTGGGCTATTGTAAATGAAGATAAAACATATTGGCATCTCTGTGACAGACATGGCCACAAATAAATCACACAATAAACAGCACAGCATGGTATTTCTGGCCTTGTGCCTCCTTTTTGTCACATTAGGGTAAAAAGTTGCATTCAAAGACCACAAGTGCCTCTGAAACAAGAAGCCTCCCAACACCCCCCACCATGTAGGCAGAAACGCAGACAAATTCAAGTGTGTGACAGGATTGTGGGATAACAGGGAAGCCTGCTAACAAAAGCAGACAGCCGTTGTGGCTTAAGGAATCAAAAGGAACACCCCAACATCCTCCTCCCAGCTGAGTGCCAAGGGTTTGTGATGACAGTGCTTGGCCTGTGACAACACTGCTGGCTAGTGCTTCTTTCCTGCCCCAACCCTTCCCTGTTGTTCTTCTCTGAGTCCTAAACAAACCCCAGCAAGGTTTTGAGGGACCATCTCAGGCAGTCGTTGCCAGTCACAGCTTGAGTCACACCACATTTGCCACGTGAATTTTTTCCAGCAGTGAGAAAGAAAACATGATTCTACCAACACATCCAAGAGGCCTGAAGAAAAAATAGCAAAGGTCACACAGATGAGGAGATGGACTGATACTCACAGACATTTGTTCTGCCCTTACTGTACCCTGCTCCTACAAGAGACTGTCTTTGTGCTTCTCCCCAGCTGTCGGCATCGAGCAGAGAATTAAAACTCGCAGAGCCAGGTCTTTGCTGTGTTTGTAGAGTGCCAAACCCCAGGATGCCGTGGTCCAATACAGAAACACCAAATGGCACTGAACAAGCCAGATTTTCCACATGTGTTGCCCCAATTTGTGCTCTCCCACTGGCCCCTTATTTGCATGGGCTGTTTTGGCTGGGAATGGCTTTGTCTCTCCCGTGTGACTGTCCCTAAGAACAATGCTGCAAGATTTCCACATCACTCTGGAACAGCGACTGTGAGGATGTGTCTGAACAGCACAGCAAACAATCACTCCAGTACAAAATCCATAGACATGCAACAGCCTGGCAGCAAAACTCACCACTTCCATAACTATCCGAGGGCTGAACTTCAGCTCAGGGATGGAAGCAGCACAGCTGTAAACAGGAGGATTGGACAATGACTCCCCAACAGAAAAGCAAGAGTTACATGCCAGAAAAGCAGGGTTTGGGGCACCCTCAGGGACAAGCCAGTCCAGTGGACAAGGTTCAGTGTGGACTGATAATTCTAAGCATCGAGAGAGATGTAACTTTTTGCATCTAGACTCTTTTAATCAGCACAAACAGTTAAGATACTATACTTACTGTCATTTTAAATATTGTCATTAAAATGACAACGCACGGGAATAGTTTGCTTAAAAATAGGAGGCTAAAGATCCAAGGAATTAAAAAAAACAAACCAGAAGATGTGTTATCTGGAAGTACCACGGTGTATTTTCTTTTCCTCTGCCTACCCAGATTTGGTCATGGAGGCCATGGTTGTCGGTGTCTATGCTGTCATCTTCCTAAGCAATTTTTGAAAGCGTGGAGCTCAGAGAGTCCATTACAGAAAGTGAAGTTCTGCACTACAAACACAAAATAAACCCTATTTAAAATATGTTTCTAAACCAATCTGAAGAATTTATAGGTGAAGTTAGTTTTGGAGGTATCTTGGCTCAGGCAGACATGGTAGGTCCCCTTGCACACTTTTGGCAGCTGTGACACTTCAAGGTAGCCCAGCTGCAAGTAAACAAGATTAAATGCATCATACATGATGCTCACCCTTTATGCAGCAATTTTTATCCATTAATCCAGTGATAGCTCACAAAGGTTGGCAAAAATATTGACATTTCCATTTTAAGCAACGATGCCCAGAGAGGTTAAGCCATTTGTCCAATGTCACATAAAAATGCAGCTGAAGCCAAGGACAGACCAATTTCTGAAAAGCAGTGAAGCACAGACACCTCACCTCAATTCACTGAGAGCTCTGCCATCACATCACAGCCATTCCCCATTTGACTGGAGTCACACTTTTCCCACAAGTCAGTAGATAGAGACACAGCAAATAATTTACACCTCTACATCTCAGTGCCATACTGCTGCTTATTACCTTCCCTGGTGTGCAGACCTGTCCCAGGCCAGTGAGTTACACAGCCATCAATCCTGTCCACTTGTGTACACACGCTGGCTCCTGTTGATTTTTCTCATTGATTACATGGACACATCACAATTTTGTGAACACGGCCCAGTCCAGCAGAGCTTCGACTGCCTGACAGCTCAGACCAAGCCGTGAGCTACTATGCATGTCCTAAATCCCACTGTGGCACTGTACCTGGAGTAGCTATACCCAGCACACGGGTACAGTCACACACTGACCTCCTAAATCCTACCTGAATTTGAGAGAGGTTGCGCTCGGGGTGATTTGGTGAACAAGTCAAAGCTTTGGGCTAAGAGAATATGTACAACACTGGACAGAGTCACTTATTGGATTGGCTCACCAGAAGCTCACGAACAGATTTGTTTCCTCTAAGGCCACAGACTGACTGCAAACTCCTCAGAAGCCAGTTGTCTTCTGCTATTTTTAGGGCAGGATGTCCAGATTTTCCTCAGGAAACGCATGCCAATCTTCAGCAAGAAGTCAATAAAAGAACTAATCTTTGCAGAATAACCAGACTGTGACAACCCTGCGTGTAGATGTCTGACACCAGCACCATCTCCTTTAATGAACACTTCTCAGCACTGACAGACACCAGAAAATCCCCCAGCACAGAGTGAGCAGCCCCTTAGACAGAGCCTGGCAGCAGGCAGGCACAGCCCCAAGCTTCCAAACACTGCTCCCCAGGCAGCCTTTGCTCCAAACTAAATTAGGGCCCACAGCCTTTAGCTGCCAGGGCCTCCCTCTGAGATTCAAACAGAACTGGAATTTCTGTTCAATGAGCAGACTGGACTTGTACATTCTTACTGCTTACTGTGTCCTCTGGAATTTGCCTATTGGAATTTTACCATCCTTGCATTCTTCTCCCTTTTGCCTTGCTGAATAGGTACTCCTCATACCACAGAATCCAAGGGTCCTTTTACTGCAGGAGACACAGAATCATCCTTCAGATTCCTGGAGAAGAAAAGGCTCCTGCAGCAGACCTTATTGCAGCCCTTCAATATATAATGGGGCTTACAAGAAAGCTCTAGAGAGACTTTTTATCAGGGTAGTGATAGGACAAGGAGTAATGGTTTTAAACTGAAAGAGTACAGCCAACTGCACCTATGAAGCAGGTCCAACTTTTCATTATTCTCGAGCTGTGAGCATTGATAGGTCTCATATTTTGGAAGTATCTTTCCTGTATGGCATTCACATGGAGCCAGGATCCATCAGTGGCACCTCTGTTCACAGCGGAACTCAGCACTGTCATGTATTTGTGACTTAGCCCTGCTCCTGGCAGAGACAGAGCTGGAACTCCAGTTAAGTCAAGTCTGTTTGTAGATTGTTATCTTAAAGTCATGATGATTACATGATCACATTGCTTTTCTGGCAGACCTCTTGTTAATATCTACTAATCAAACCAGCTGATTAATTTCAATCAAGTTGGAAAATGAAGCATAGGTCTCAAAGATTATCATCTTTATAGGGACTTTATTAATAGATTCAGAAGATGACAGCTTTTGTGAGAGAGCTCTGAATTAGCATCCTCACTGAAAGGAAGCAAATTCTGTGCACAGATCCTGTTTGGTGGTGGCCAGAGATTCACAGACAGCCCAATCAGAGCATCTATAGCTTCAAGCACAAACCTGAAACACTGTTAGGCTGAGTCTGGATTTGCTTGTGAGAATGCTTTAAAACACACTCATTAGTCACAATTAGAGGCATTAGTGTCATGGATTGGTTGTGCTTTTCAGATACTCATCTCAGAAGAGTCCTAAATGGGAGGTAACCAGATGAGGCACCAGACCAAAGGTTTGTGTAATACTGAAGTCAAATGGAAGAGAAAGAAATCTTAGAACCTTGCTGTGATGACTTGGACTGGAAAGATGGAGATCCTATTGAAGACTTTATCAAACACCCAAAAGGTATAGCTGGATAGCTCTGGTTTGATAACTGCCTGTGAAATATTTTGCACTTAAAATACTGCTTTATCTCTAGTTAATACAAGCAGTCACCAAAAAGTGTCACTCCTGCTTGGGAAGGAAGTGGTCAGAGGCTGAACTCACCCAACGGCTTTTTCTTTCGTAAGCTCTGCCCCCATGTCCTGCTCCCTTTCTGCAGGAAGATTTCAAAGGCAAAGAAAACAAACCACATTTCCCCTCTGGTTGTCTGTACAAGTCTGTAGCGGAGATTCTGTCACCACTCTGTTTGCAGACATACAGGCAAAGATGGCCAGATGATCCTAAATATAAGAACTGAGCAGGGAACAGGAACATAGATGTCCTTCTTTGGGCCACACATTATCTTTTCTGGTCTCTATATCTGGGACTACCAGCACCAATCACCCTGGGCCACTTGACCTGAATTCCAGGCAGCTGCTGAGTCACCACTAGGCCAGAGGGTAAGAGGAGAGTCTCCATATGTCATTCCTACAAAATATGGAAAGCATTTTGAAGAAATTCAGATCAAATATTCAACAAAACCACCAAGTAGTACCCACCATGAGGAAAAGCCAAATTTAAAATGTCCCATGAGATTAGGAAAGTCATGAGCCCAAGAGCAGTGAGTTAATAGGAATGCAGTACTGTGCCAAAAACCTTGGGGGGGGAAGAGAGAGAGAGGAGCATGAGCAATTGTCACATGTTAATGGAAAAACTAATGTCCTCCCAGCTCCTGCATAAACCCACACCAGATGATCCCAGAGGAGAGCAGAGCTGACTTTGAATTGTGAAAGTCACAGAAGTTCAAATTCTTACTGAGGATTAAATTGGACTTTTTATACTGACCAATAACAGAGCACCACAAGAGACACTGTAGAGGGCCCAGAGGTTAAATCAAGGCCTATTCTACTCTGAAGATTGATGATCTTCTATCTGGAAACATCCCAATATAAAATGTGTGTTAGCCTCAGACACCTTTGGCTGCATCAGATTCAAAGTTCAGCTCTTGGTGCTGATGATCAACAGCTGAGTTTCCAAATTTTAAGTCCTTTACAGCTTTGTGAGACCAAAAGAAAATAAACTGTCCCAGCAGGTACTAAAATATTACAGTGCCCCTTGCAAGATCTCCCTGCTGCTGCCCGCAGGAGGAACAGGGCACTGCTCTCACTCCTCCTTGCAGAGCTGCTGCTGCTGCATTCAGGAAAGTCTGGAGCATTTTGGGTTCTGACAGTTCATCCAGTATCCTTGGAGCATGGCCCTGACAAGATAATAGAACCTTCTGGAGGGATTCTTTGGAAAGATCAAGTGAAAACTGAAATAGACTTTGAGCTTTGCTTTTTGAGCAACAGAAACTGTATATTCATAGCAACCCTCTGCCATATTTATTTGCTTCTCTCCTCTCTCTCAGCAGCTGAGAGATAACTGCAGGAACTACTGGAAGTAAATGAGAGGAAGGAATTGAACGTTCCTGTGCAGGAGGCACAAGGAGGATTCACCCTCCTTGGAAGATGTGAGGAAAGTCACTCAGATGACTCAGTTGTCAGAATGACTTCCAAATTACTGCGGTATTTAAAGAAGAGAAACGTGCAGCTCTGAAACGTGATTCTGCCAAAAGTGATATGAAAAATAAAATCCTCAGAGCAGAAGAGTGCCATGACAATACAACCTCTGGAAAAAAAATTTCTCTGACCAGGACTTTGTAGAGATTTAGATTTCAGGTGACTCCTAAAATCGTGACTGTTTTTGCAAGATCAGCATTAATTGTGAAAACTAACTAGCTCTTCTGTGATTTTATTCTGTATGTGCCAAGAGAGGAACAAAATATTGATTGAGTGAGCTTCAGGTTTTATTTATATAAGGATCTGATTGCCAGGTTCATTCTTATGCAAAGCAGAGAGAGAAAGCTCTTTCAGCAGGCATTTTAAAAAATCAGATCTAAAAATAACTTTATGCTTTGGCTTTCCTTGTAAAATGCCTGGGAGTGCTTGCCCATGCTTCTTCCTTCAGTAGTCACTAAGAAAGCAAGAACCAGATCGAGGAAATCCCTGACACTTCCAGTGACTTCAAGTGGAGATGAGTTTGCTCCGAATTGGAACGTAACTGACCCAAGTCAGCATCAGTAAGACAGAAACATGAAACTGATGCCCATTTCTGATGCTCAGTTGAAAGCCTACCCCAAAACAACTCCCACTGTATTGCTTTGAGCATGTAGTATTTTTCCACATAAATGCACTCCTGTGAAGCTTTGAAAGCTTTTATTTTTTAGTGCTGTGTCTCCAGGTCCTTCCTAGGAGCTGTTGTTCCTCATACCACATCTTTCTGAAGTTGTCAAAACAAACACGTGTGCTGTATAGGAGTGAAGCCAGGAGGAATGACCCAGCAAAGTCATTTTTGAAAAAGCCTCGACCCCTCTGGAATGAAAGCAAATGGGTGGCCTTTGAAAGGCAGATCAGCTCCCTAAGCCCTTGTCTGTGACACACCTGATGAAATGATGAGGGAAAGCACATCTGCATATAACTTTGTCAGTTCATTAAAAAGTCAGATGTAACTTTTTGATAAAAAAGGTGACCTCCACTTAATAGCTTATTACATGTAATACTTTTAAAAATCAAAACATTGGTTTTTTCATTGATGGCTACACTGGGAGAAGCACACAACCTCGTGTAATGTGATAAAACAGAGCAAAACCACATCTCCACACCAAAAAGTGTCATGAAGAACATTTTGTACCGTATAGAGCCAGTCCTAGGTCACTCTTAGCACACATCCACACTTAAGAGTTCACAGCCTTGTCCCTATGTGGCTATTTATAAAATCCCTCTTCTCCCTTAAGCAAGCAGCACAGCACAAGGTAGTACACAACAGAATGCAGTTCTGGGATAATGGTATAGTTCTGTTTTCCATGAGGACTTTTTTTTTCAAATTGTTATGTCTCAGGAGAACAGAGTGAAAAATCTCACCATCAGTACTTCCTTGCAAACACTTCTGCTCTTTTTGAAAAAGCCACAACACATTTCAGTGCAGAGTAAAAACTCAATACTAAGCAGCTGAAATAAATTCTTGAAAGTAAAACCATTCATTTCCAAAGCTCTTAGTGAAGCATTTACTGCTTAAATCTGGTATGAGATTGTGAAGTTCTTACTGCATACAGAAGCCTGGGAATTTGCCATTCTCCTACATAGAAAGCAAGTACACCCAGGAGTAAATCTTTGTGGCCAGAAACAGCCAGGCATGCTGCAGCACAGGCTTCCACAACATCTGCTCTACAAACCTAATTATCCCTCACTGCACAGATGCAAAAGACATCTGAAATGTTGGCACCTGAGACACAGAGATAATTTTAAGTCCCTTTAAAATTAACTTTTTTAAAAAAGAAAAGCCATGCAGAAGTACTTCTGGTACTGATGCACAAACTAGAAGTCAACAAAAACTGGTCCCAGCTCACTCTAATATCAGATAATCACATCTGTCCCATATGAGTGTTTCATCTTACTGCTCCTTAGACTCAGTCCTCAGTGGGATGATCTGAAACTGTGCTACTGCAATCTATTACAATGCAGCCAGTTCTTCGGGATTTGGCAGCTCTTTTTGAGTCCAGCATGCAGTAACTTCATTTAGTCTTAGCAGAAATATAGAAGTCCTAAAATCTAGGTAAGAACATAATTTCCAGAGGGAAATGTTAAATTAAGCTCACCTTCTGGTAGTTACAAGGGCATTGGTGGGCACTGGTCCAGCTATTGGTGGCCCCTTAATTTACAGATTCCTTCATGAGAACAAATTAGATGTGAAATTTGAGAGAAGTTTTCAATGGGTTTACATACACAAATTCAGCAAAGAAACAAGTGAGGCTGAGATATGTGGCTGTACAAAAATCAGACAGCTTAAATCATTTAAGAAACAGTATCCACAAATCTCTTTTCTCAAGTGAAGACATCTTTCTCTTTGTCTCTTAGGAACTCTATTTCATCTCGTTGCTCTTGAATTTTCACTAGCAGTCAAGTGGCAAGCTGCCAAATAACTCACAGTTGGCTGGAAGCATGGTCACCTACAAGCTAATTGATGCCGCAGAACTTCCCTCCAGGACGCCATCTGGGTTGCATTCAATATTCTTACTGGATTCAAAAGTCCGTCCCTCTAAACTTGAAAGCTGCTTCTCTTGACCAAATGCCAACTTGCTGATTTTGTTTGCAAGCACACACATTTAACTAAACAGCAATACCAAGCTCCCATTCCACTCTTTTGACCATTTATCGACTGCACTATTCTACAAAAATAAAGACAAACCACTTCCCCATCTCACAAGTGGGCAAATTGGGAAAATGAGAGCTGAAGGAAGCTGTCAGTGAAAACTTAGAAAGGGATTTTATACCAAGTCCCTGCCCCTGCCTGATCAGGCACATTTTAATACAGCTACGTACCCTGCTCTCGATGCATACCCTCGATGGCTGTAATGAGACTTCTCCTTTTCATTTTTAAAAGTAGTGCATTTACAGGAAAACCTTAGTATTACTTTTGGGGCCTATCTGCCCCACTCACAGTCAGACAGGTAGGGTAGGCATTTTTACTTTCCTATTTCTACTTAGTGCAGCAGAAAAATGCCTTCCTGATACGCAGTTGCACCCTTCCATTTCTCTGCACTGACAGCAATAGTTTCCTGCATGCAAAGCCAATTCCATGGAAAATTGCAACAATAAATCAAAGCAGTGTCCTGCTTTCCTGCTGGGCATCTGCTGCTTGGCAAATTCCAGTAACTGGGCCATCAGCCCATCAGACTCAGTCCTGAGGTAGGGAAAGCCCCTCACCTTTACAGCGGGACAGCTGGGATCAAGGCAGCATGGTGTGAGGCTGGGAGGGAGTTATCTGCTCCCGAGGAGCCAGTGAGGTCTGTATGGTGCAGAAAACACCCTCAGCATCATTGTCAGCAGTTTGAGGCTATGGAACGAGCAGGCCCGAGCACAAACATTCCCAGATAAGCACTTCCTCTGATGACATTTGAGGTTGAGTTTGCACAGTTGCTTTGGGTGAGGAGGGGAGAGTCCACCCCAGAGCCTGATGAAACAGGGACATGTTTGTCAAAACTATCAGCCTGCCTTTCCTATCACATCCTCATTCCGCCCTTTATGGGTTCTCTGCACTGGGCCTATTTTCTCAATAAGCCCCATTTATTAAAACCACAAAGTTCAGGCATGACTGAGTTTCCAGCTGACTCACCAGACCTTGCACAGGAGTTTCATCCTCAGCCCTGGTGACATTTTATTTCTCTTTAGGCTTCTTTTGTCTTCCAGTGTGGGAGCCCAATCAAGCAGGCTGCCACAACAAGCTCTCTGCACAGGGAGGCACTTGTCCACTGGAGACCTGATGACAGAACTGTCCAAAGCACCCAAATGACCCTTTCGCAGGCCTGGCTCTCGCCTGCCTGTTCCCCCTGAAAACTATCCCTGGAAAGGCTGTATGAAGCCTTTGTGAGCAAAGATCCTCACAAGAGCAGTACAGATTTACGCTACAGCCACCTGCCTAGAAATACTTTGTAACAGAATAGATTTGGCAGGACTGAGTCACGATTACCTGCTCTTCATCTAGAGGAGAGACAGCACGCTGGAAAACTCCAAGGCAGTTTATTTGACTCACTCACTCAGACATAATGCTGTTGGAACAAAAGGCCAACCTGGCAAAAGCTCATCAAAACAAATCTCCATCAAGTTCATACACTTATAAACAAGTGCACAGCAGTGATAGAGATGGAGAGTGCCTACTCACATTTGGCAATTCTTCCTGCCCATGTTTTGCAGTCAAACAAAAAAATGTAATATACTGGAAGTGTTTTAGTACCTATATATTACAGGCAAATCCTATTATCGTTACCTGAGAAAAGGTACTGAAAAAGCAGGATGAAAGTTGCATTACTGACGTAATAGAATTAAAGAGGTTTACACTGAGTCACTAAATACCCACACAGCAACAATAAACTCACTTTGAACTCACCAAGGGTTCTGCTGTGCAATCTAATAGCCTGCAGCCTAGCAGGCAAAACCACCTCTCCAAATGGCCCAGGGTTGGGGTTTTCTTGCTTCACTTTTTTTTTTTTTTTTTTTTTGTGTGAAATTTTTCCACAAATTTTC